>JANHFO010001803.1:130246-154725 GCA_032468095.1 Pareas carinatus
TAGTGATTGCTTTTCCATTAGTCTCCTGTGTTTTAACGACTTGGGCAATGGGTTGTTTGAAGGTGACCTTGTGAGTTTTTTGGTGTGGAGTCCTGAGTCTTGTGCTGTGATCTCCTGGGTCATTTGTTGTGTTGTAATTTTGAGTTCTAGTGGTATGATTTTCTGAGTTTTATGATGTGATGTCCTGAGTAAATGACTATGATGTAGCGTTGCGGGCTTTGGTTTGGCTTCGAGTTTGAGATCTGGGTGTGTGTTTGTGTTCTTGGAGTGTTCTAGGTCCAGGTGTGTTTGGATCTTTTCCCGTGCAGAGTAGAGAGTCTCTTGGCGACATTTCGGCAAGGTCTCACTTGCCATCTTCAGGCTGATCCTTTTGGCTTCTTGCTAGTTGGAAGCAAGAAGCGAGAAGCCAAAAGCACCAGCCTGAAGATGGCAAGTGAGACCTTGCCATTTTACACGGGAGAAGACCCGAACACACCTAGACCTACATACCTGTACCCGTGAATACCTACAAAAGCAAATATATTTCTTTCTGAACAACAAGCACAAAATTATATAGAGAAAGCTTATATGTGCACATACCTATATAATGTTTTGACAAAGAATGTCCACATTTCACAAATCCATATATAATACAGAATACATCTATAAGAAAAGTGTTCATGAATTGCAAAAAATATCTAATTTACCAATTACTCAGTGGGTGGAGGGGGGTCACTTGCCTTTCTTTTCAATCATAAAGTCATCCTAACACATCTTAAAACAGTTTTTGACATTGTATTCCTCTCCTTTAGAATCAGGGGCAGAACTGTGTAACTGCCAGCTATGCCTTTTGTCTCTATGGAAGAACTTTTCCCCTTGGATTATTTTTTTAATATATGTGTTTCTATGTTGTTTGTTGATTTCCTGCAAAATTGTTTCAAAGTTCTTTTGTTACTGAAAGATTTTTAACGATGCACATCTTGTCACTCATGCTTAGATGTGAAGACCTTACACTGGGTGCATCTAAGGTGAATGCACCCCATTTTTTTCAAACTACAGGAGCTAAATTTAGTACCCAGCAGAGATAGCACAATGCAGGAAATGAAACAGAGCAAGTATAAAGGAATATATAAAGGAGTATGTGCAAGTATAAAGCATATCTTTTCTTTAAAGCATGTTTATTTATTTATTTATTTATTCATTCATTCATTTCCATGTAAGAAGCACAGTTGAAAGATCTCTGAATCTTTCTTAGCTTCAATCTTTTGTTTCTACTTGGCCAATTATGGAATGGGATTGCCCCAATCTTGATGCTCTCCAGATATATTAGATTACAGGTCCTAACGTATCTCATCAACATGCCCAATAATCCTGGGAGAAATTATTTAACTCCAAGAAAACATCCTGTTACACAGGGGAAAATTGAGAAAGGCAGAGGAACAGTATACAGGAAGCAATCACAGAATACGATTTTGAATAAATTAAAGTATTCTCTTATTCATAAAAAAAATCCCCGGGTTATCTTGAACTGATTAGAACATTTCCCAACAAAGTTAATAGGAACAGAATACAATTTCAGAGAAACATAGGGAAGGTGAATGAAGATTTGAGGATGCCATTTGTGAAAGAAAATGCAAAAGCTAAGGAACATTTCTGTTAATAAAGAACAAGGGAAAATGCAGTTCAGTAATTAAAAAAATAGTATATTGATCATATTTGCATAGACCTAAAGCACAACTCAGTTAAAAATTCAAAAGGGTTGAACTGCCTCAGGAATATACTGATGCTTGTTCTGAAAATTCATTGAAAAAGAAAACATGGCATGAGGATTTAGTAAACTGAGAAACATAATTTCTGTATTTTGAAAAAAAGGGGGGCGAATTATAGGCCGCTCCCTTTAGCTTCATGAAAATGAAGTTAATGAAATGAAATGGGTAGTCTGTCATTACTTATAGCAAAAAATAGATTGATCTATATGCTGAAGTATTTTTTTTTCTAGGTTGCACTAAAAGTGTGAACTTTCCATCAGCTTGGAGAATCTAGTCAGTTTGGAAAACAGGTTTGATGTTTAGAAAAACAGGCTGAAATCATTAAAATGAAATGCAACCATATATGTAAATGCATACATGTAATAGATGATAAGTGACGATTTCACAATGTTGTGAGAACAAATATGCTTTTTTAACACAAGAGGAGTAATATGGGATGAATGGCAAGAACATTTGATAAGGAGAACTTCGAAGTCATATCCTGGGGAACAGAAAAGAAGATGCTTTTATGGTGGTTTTGAGATTGAAAATTTAGTCTCAGATTAGAAGACTAAATTGAATATACCATAATCCAGTAATCCTTGATATATTTCTGCCATTCTATTGCTGGAATTCTTATCTTCTAAATTCTTTTTATCTCCCACTATTCTTCCATCTTCCATTTTACTTTCTACTAAAAATGTATTTGCTTTCTGTTAAGTACAGTTGGAGATTTTTTACTTTGTGGTTTTTTTGAGGGAAGGGAGCCTTTGGAACTAAAAAGAAGATTCCCCATTCTCATTAAAAAAGAGCAGAAAAAAGAAGGGTTAGGGGATATGGGTACCATTTCAATTATGGTTTCTACAAACCATGTTCCCCATGGAGATCATCAGACCAAGTGTCCTAAATTTAGTGGAACTTGTATCTCCTAATAGTCTATGAATGAGGTTGGTTATGTTAAGGTGACGATATTTCAGACACTTATATTTCTACAGGGCCATCTTTCCACCTGTGCAGCCACTTTCTGACATCAGGTTCTGTTGCCCTGGAGCTGGGTCTCCATGGTTACATTTGCTTTTCAGACACTCAATGGAAAATGCTGGTGTGGAGAGACTCATGCTGAAATACTGATTCCATCTAAGTGTCTGCAACATGGAGTGAATTTTAATGCTATTTAACTTGCCTATTGCTAAAAATATACATCAGTTCTCTTACGAAACTTTAATAAGGATCTTAAAATAATTCCCCTTTTATATATAGCATTGTCATATATAGCTTCACATTTCTATGAATTGACTACAGTTAAGCCCAACTGAGTATTTAAGAAATATCCAAGTAAAACAATCATTTATCTGATTAGTAACTTGCAATGATTCCCAGAGACATGAAAAAAAATCAGAACCAGGAAGCGCTTTGTAGTAATTCAGAGAAAGAAAATTAGTGAGTCACAGCACAATAATATTGAAATACACAGACTAGAAACAACTGGGACCTACAAGCAAATAATTATCACAAGTTGTGGCTCTGGCTGCCAGCTTGGACTAGCTTCAAAATAGGATTGGACTAATTTGTGGAAGTCATGGAGATCAATAGCTATTAGCCTCGATTGCTCTATTCAGAGTGGAATGTCTGTTGGGAGACTAGTGAGTTTTCTTGTGCAGTTGGTTGCCCACTGTAGAAACAAAATGGGGGACTAGATGGGCCAGAGATTCCATCCAGAAAGGCATCACTTACCTGCTTATGCTCTTAATGGATCACAAAATGCTTTTACTCACAGCATATTCTGCTCCAGCATAATCTCCCCGTTAACAAAGTTTTCATTCCCACCCATCATCCCATTATGGTAGTCTATAGCCATTCAGCATTTTCACTTGGCAACTTGAGGGGGGGGGGAGAGGTATAAAAAGGTTTTGTACGTCTTTGAACTCGGAGGTTCTCTCAAGTATGCTGATGCCTCTCACATGCAAAGATGGTGTTATTTTAGTTGCATAAGTGTCAACACACATACACAGATATTGGAAATGGAAGGAATTAATGAGAGAGGGAGAGGGAGGGAGGGAGGGAGGGATATGAATGAAAGTTGGAAATTATTTTGAAGCATTTCTGTAGGTGCCCTATTTTTTTTCTCAAGACCATTGGTTTTCTTAACTTGTAGGACAGAGGCGTTCATGGCATAACTGGCAACTGAACAAACTGGGTTCATCTGCTGTTTACCTTGTTTTATTTCTAGGACTTTCATTGTCATAACATATTCTATTGGAAGCAATGTGGCTTAAGCCCATCTAACTGTAACTGGAGGACAGCCAATTATCATTTTGACCAATCTCACATAGTTGTGAGTAGCACTCATTCCAGTTATTAGCTGGTTTCCATCTTCATGTGATTTCCCTCTGATTTCCATCTTCATGTACCCAGGAGCACACAGAAGAATTGCAAAATGATATATGGGTATCTTAAAGGAGGTAAGCAGTGACTGTTGGAAAAGTAAGGCTGTTAAGGCTGATGACTTGCAGAAATTTATCTGATTTTACATTAATGGAATTACATTCAGTCTTTCTATTGAGTGGGTATAAATTCAAATGTTGCTCATGACTTCCTCAAGGATTTTTATTCAAATTTTTGATTGGGAGTTGGGAGTTATGGTGGGCTGATACTTTCCAAAGAATAGAAAGACATCACAGCTGAGAATAGTAACTGGAAGGATTCTGGCAGCAGTAATCTCCCTGGATCAAAGGAAGATTGTGAGATAATCCATGTGCATTTTGGATATCAATTTCCCTGAAAATTCCCTGAAAGCTTTTGTAGTTGACTCAAGAACTGACTTGCCAGGAGCCCACAATTCCATCTACACTCACAACTGTGGCATAGCCTACATGAACATTAAGTTCTGAAGTTACAATCATTAAACTGAAATTTTTAAAGCCACAAAAGATTTAAAAAGAGGAAGGCTTGCTTTTTTCCTTTTGCTTGTTTGAGATACTTTTACTTTGAGATTACAATATAACAATGGCATATCTGAAAAAAATAGCAAGAGAAGGTAGAACAAGGTCGCTAGAGCAATTGGCAGAAAAAGTTACATTAGTTTTGGTTCAGAAATTATTTGAACAAATGGGAAATAAATGGGAAGCTTTAGAAAAAAAGAATGGATGAAAGCTTTGTAAAGTTGAGAGAGGAGATAAAAGAATATATTTAAAAGATGGAATGTTCTATAAAGTATCTACAGAAGTAAAAGAAATGATAAGGTGGAAAATTTATACAGTAAATTATGGATAGAGAATTGGAAACAGAATTAGATATTCTGGTGATTGAAACTGGAAGAGAAAGAATATTGTTTGAGATTCAGGGTTGTTTCAGAGGTTTTAAATGAAGATGTTAGAGAACAGTTTATTAAAATACTGGAAAATTTTCTGGATTGGGAAAAAGAAGATGTGGAGAATAAAAGGTCTATAAATAAAATCTATAGACTAAATTTATTTTTGCCAGAAAAAGAAATGTTCCAAAGGGATATTTTGGTTCATTTGGTTAGAAAGAAGACATGGCATCAGGTCCTGAAGCAACGTTTTAACAAAATATCAAACATGGATAATACAGATAAAATTATTTTGAAAGAGATTCCTATTACAATTCTGTGTAAGAAAAAAGAATATTCCTCCTTGGCTGATAAAATAAAAAATATTACATTTTAATTTGAAAAAGGAATTGGAAGGTGTATCTTTTACTTTTACACAGGGTAGATTCAGACTGAATTATGTTCAGAAGGTGAGAGAATTTCTAGAAAGATTTAAAGGAAAATTGGAGGAGATGCAAATGGAACTCTGAGTTACAGAAACATCGCAAGAGATGCAACAGGAACAGGATGATACTGAATTAGATTACAGGTATTGACTTATCTAAATGTTTGGCCTTAGTTTGAATTACAAATGTTTAACATGGAATATAAATGGAGCAAATGCTCCTCAAAGGAGAAAATACATTTCTTTATTTGAAAAAATTAGAACAAGATATTCTTTGCTTACAAGAGACTCATAACAGAAAAAAGATATAAACTATTTGACTTACAAAGCTTTAGGTGAAGAATTGGAATTGCTTTGTATATTAAACCTCAACTTTGACTGAAGAACATCTATACCTACGTTTGTTGAGCTAGAAATTAATCCTCATAGAGTTAACATTATCATGTTGGGAATCTTCTTCCCAAATGAAGGTGAAGCAATGTTTCACAAACAGCTAACGGAGAGATCATTGGACTTTTCATATGAAAGTTTGATATATCTAAATTTATATGGTAGAGGGACAAAAACACACGTTAAATATAAGGTATTACAAGAAGTAAAGGAAAGAGGAATATTGGATCTGCCTGATTTGAAACAATGCTCTGCTGTTTGTTGCTTAGCTTGAATGAAAGAGTGGGTGTTCCTGAGAAATAGAAGCCTATTGGAATCAGAAGGACAAAATTTCAGATTTGAATGGCAGGGATATTTATAGAACAGTAAAGCTGAGGTTAGACTTTAAAAATTATTAGGTGATGTGTTATTTTGAGAACATGGAAAAATACAAATCTAGGTTGGGTCCAAAAACCTTTATGGTTCTGGTTCTACATGTTCTAGTCTTAAGGAATTATTTTTAATAAAATGATCCACTGACCTGTAGTTCTAGATAAGTTATCTTAGAATATATAAAGTTAAAAGCAACTCAGTCCAACCATAATTAAAGTGTATGCATAAACACTGAGATGTCCTTAAAACCATTCAAAAGGCCCAGCGAAAGAAGTTCTGTATGCATGTTCTGGATTAATTTGACCATGAAAACCCTTGACCCGGAAACATTCAGGTTTTATCCATTTTGCTTATGTGGATGATGGGGCAAGAGGATAGAGATCAGAGTCCATTGCAGGAACTCCCTTTAGAGAAATCCTTCACTTAGCAGATGCTGTATTTTGCTTTTGTGCTTATAATGCACTTTAAAGTGTAAAGTTCTTAGGTTTCTGTCCAGATGCACAATGAAGGAAGCCTTGCTGCTCTATTCTCCCTGCATTTTTTTGCACTTGAAAGACACTCAAGAATATCCTTCTTTGTGCTGGCAGAAACACACGCCTTTCCTTTGCAGAGGCTTTCTGTCTTAACAGATGCCTGGCATATAAATGTTCAACAAATATGTTTTTCTCATTCCTTCATCTCCATGTTAGAAAAAGCTCACTGAGATTCTGTCAGGGAAACGTTGACTGTACATAATGGTTGGCATTTTTATTTCTGTTCCTCATTACTGATTTGTTTCCACTCAGTTGTGCTCTTGTGTATTCACTGTTCTGTTTTGGAAGTGTATGATTGACCAACTGGGAACGTGTTTTGGGACTATACAGTCTCTCCCCTTGCATTCTTCAGTCTTCAACAAATTAATCATATTAACTATCATTCCTCTTTCTTTTCAGAACTATAAAACTAAGGAGTAATGACTATTATAATTAGGATTCAAAATTACAAATCAGAGGAATAGTTAAACTCAGTAGTCTTGTGATATGATGGCCACATATTTATTTTGGTCTCTTGTAGCAGCAGGCGAGATGGTGCCCATGGATCTCTGAGTTTACATACTCCAGCTCTGCCTCCTGCCTTCATGTATTATTTGGAAGTTCTCATCACCTCATCTGGCGTCTTCCCTCTCCCTACCCTGGCACGTAGGAGAGAAGACTCCCAGAGCCTATGGACTTTACTGGCAAAAGAAAAAAAGATTACATCTGAGATGAATAGAATAGAATAGAATAGAATTATTTATTGGCCAAGTGTGATTGGACATACAAGGAATTTGTCTCTCTTGCATATGCTCTCAATGTACATATAAGCTACAAGTGATACATTAGTATAATCATGATTGAACTCAGATGTATCTGGCTTTCACTGGATGAGGGGAGGAATATGCAGGGGTGTGTGAGAATGGGCAACAAATAACTTCCTTGTTCATTATTGCATTTCTCTTCCAAAGTTCTGGGTGATTTAAGGAATTATGAACTAGGAGTCACTTTAAGTATCATACTTTATAATTAAGGGTCACCAGTTTTTGGTTGCAAAATATTTGCTGGCAAAATCTTGTAGCCTTCCACAATCAAAGTTCCCACTGTAATGTCTTTTCAGTGTTAGAATCTTGATAATTATTAGCTAGTGTGGTGCTAGCCTAAAAATCTAGGACACATTTGTTGGACACCGGCTAAGTTTGGGGAAGATTATACTTGAGTACATGCAATATACCAAACAATATTCTTTATAGGGATTGTTAACAAATGATAATTAATGTTAAGTCATAACTTAACATAATGTATGGACTTGACCGCTGTCAATTTTTATATAAAATGTAATCCAAAAATAAAGATGTGAGAGATAGGAAGCAGGACCCTGGAACTCCATTGGGTTACTCAGCAGATGAACTCCTTTTCAGCTGCATTCAGAGCTGAAGAGCTATTTAGACTTACCTGCAATTATATCTTTGTCTCAGCCATCGAGGAATCTGGTCCTTGATGCAAGATGATTCTAATCTCTTCAAAATACAGACATCTTGAGCAGTTCTTATTGATCAGTACCAAACTTAGAAATAGGCCCTGCAATATAATATGATTAGTGCCCAAGCAATGCAGTCAAAGCCATTACAGATTCAGCAGTGACACCGTTTTCAGGACATCCTGACTTACAAGTGGCTGTTCCTCATCTCGGTGGAACTAGATAGTTTCCTTTTTTTACTTCCCGGAGAAGTTTTATCTGTAGTTGATTCTTGGCCAGATTCCACAGTGCAATTGTTTAGGACTTGATCCTGCCCCCTCGCCCCGATTGACGACTGGGGTTTCAGATGAGTGGACTTGGTGCCATCAGCCAAACTGTGTACCTTTCTAAGTGTTGGGTTTTTAGGGCAATGGGTTACAGAAAGAATTCATTTCAGCCTACTTGATGCTACTAAAATATGAACCCTAAATGGAGAATCAGAATAGAAGGTTTAGATTGCTCTCTTAGCCAAGAATTGGTGTTCTTGGTACGAAGCACCATTTTATATGGGACCCTTGTGAAGCTTGCAGTTCTCCTGTATTCCACCTGTAGCTCAATTATGCGCCTCCTGACCTTTTCCATAGAGTTCTCTTCAACCAGGCTATCAACTGAAGCAGACAGAGGGACAGCAGTGCCACTCAAAACATTTTCAGTGGTAACCGCCCAGACAGGAGGCGGCTATGGGGAAAATAATGCCTGCCACAGAATGTACATCTCTCAAACCGTAATTTAAAAAAGCAGTTGAGTTGGGAGTTGAAAAGGCAATGCTCTCCAGGGGTTTAATCCCATTTGCTTGGATGACTCTGCATTTAACATACATGCAAACAAGCAATCATCTTACTTAGCAATTTGGGTTCATGTTATTATGTAAAAGGACCTCCTGCTTGGCAAACAGTGTAATATAGTAGCTTTGGAAGGTATACAAACTGCTCTAATAATATACCGACGCTGCAACTTGCAGCTGGCAGTGCAGCTTGGTTTTGTTGCCTTTGATGAAGAATTGAAACCTGGTATTTCACTAAATTAGCTTTCCTCAATCCGATACCCTCCAGCAGTGTTGGACTATAGTTCCCATCAATTGCCACGATGGCTTGGAATAATGGGCTCAACAGTCTGGGAGGGAATCAGATTAGAGAATACTACTTTTAAATAGTTTGAAACATTTAATTTCATCTTTGTTTTACAGAGAGCAATAGAAACTTCTCCTTGATCCACAAAGGAGTGTTTTTTTAACTTTGTTTTTCCATGTTTGTTTTGTGTATATTCTGTAAGAATTTACATTTATTTTTTTATATTCCACCTTTATTATGTTTATAAATAACTCAACGTGACTAATACATCTAATACTCTTTCCTCTTCGTATTTTCCTCACAATAATCACTCTGTGAGGTGGGCTGAGTTGAGAGAGAGTAACTGATCCAAAGTCACCTAGCCAGCTTTCATGCAGGACTAGAACTCACAGTGTCCTAGTTTCTAGCTTGATATCTTAACCACTGGACCAAATGTGTCTCTCGTATACAACTCTCATAATTGTCTATATGATTATTCTACTCAATAGAAATCACAATGAACCCTTCCAAAGGAAACAATGCTTATTTTATTACATTTAAAGTCAGAATTTATTCTTTAGAGGGGAATCCCTTCCTCTACCACACTTCAGAAGTGTGTGATCTTGCTTTTGCAACCAAATGAGACCTCCACAGCATTGGCACAGCTGCAAATTTTCCAGAATAATAACAAATCTTTAAGAATAAAATTGAGAGGAAATTTTCCAAAACAGTCAAGTGAAGACTGAGCATGCTCAATGGCATCATAATGCTGGGTGTGCAAGCAAGGAGAAGATCATGTCAGCAGAGAACAGAATGAAGTACTGTATCTTAGAATGAAAGCCTGATTGGCTGAAATATGAAACAGAACACCTATAGAGCTACATTTTGTTGAAGATTTCAAAACAGGAAATAAGTCTGCTGTATGGATCAAAAAGTCAACATGACATGTTTGATGAAAGCCAGAGATCCAGAGAAATTCCCACAAAGCCATGAAGCCCATACAAAGATTGGGAGCAAGTTATTTCTCAATCTAACCTACCTTCTTATGCTATAGCCGGGGAAGACAAAATATAATGGAAATAAATAAATAAATAAAGGGTGACCTTTAGGTAAGTAATGTGCTTAATCTTTTCTTCCCAATGGCCTCATGGATAACAGTAGAAGGAATTAATAATTCTTTAAGTTCCTTGCAAAAAATAACTACATTTATTATTATTACTATTGCCAACACAAGTGAACTGGAAATTATATATCTTTAGATGGACTAAATTAGATGCAATCTGGAAGATCCGTGTGCTGTACATCTAGTGGTTTGCTTTTGTATTAATAAAACTTAACCAAAGGTTAATTTTTCAATATCAAGCTGTTTTTCTGGTTAAAATAATTTCTCACAGCTTCTTGTTCTAGTAGGAAAAACTACAGATAGTCTTATACTATCTGTCCGCCCCCCAGGTAAAGGAAATTGTAATTTTCAGAAGAAAATTGCCAAGGTGGGAAGGATTGGAGTAAGTCTTCCAAAACTGATGCTTCCAAAAGCATCAATAGTTGTGCAACTATTGTTAACATTTTTAAAGCAGAGCTATCTTGTTCAGAGATTTATCAGAGAGATTAAGAAACAGACAACATCATTTCTGAGAGAGGAGAGTAATCAACAGGGCTCACTTTCATTCAAAACATGAGGCTGCGTATTCTACCGGAAGGAAGACATTTTGAAAGTTTTTATTTGGGGAAGTGCATGATATACAAACCATCTCAAGGCAGGATTCTCTATTATCCTCTGGCACAGCCACTTAATGCAACTGGCCATGCTGGGAGAAAAATCACACAGTGAAACACTCTGCATTGTGGAATGGGAAAGGGACAATTGTTTCCCGGGTGGCTTATGGCAGTTATAATCCCACTGGAGATGTTCATATGGAGGGACTCATTTTTGAGAATCTTGGCTGAAGACTTAACTTCTCATGGCTATTTCAGAAAAAGCTGACATATTGCAGTATGCAAACACTTTCAATTAAAAGGGCTATCAAGCAATTAATAAGGCATCGGGAACATCAGTGTCCTGTTTCTGCGTCAAAAGGTTTATGAGACCTGATTTCCCCAGGACTATGCTGGAGAGTGTGAGAGGCTATGACATGAACGCAAGGTCCACACCATTATCATGACAGTCCAGTGAAACCTTATAGTAGTTGTGGTGGTTCATCAAACAAGGCAACAGCAAAATACCCAAAGTTGTAATTCAGTTCCCAGATCTTTTTATTAAGACTTTTTATAGTTTGACAAGAAGAGCCATGTGTACAGCACAGAAGATAATAGTACTAAATACTGTCTGGGATGCAGTAACAGCACTGGGAGTAAAATAGTCTAATGGTTCTTCTTTTTCATTAAATACATCCACAAGCTACTTTCACCTTGCAACATCTTGTGGCTTCAAATTCCCAAATAGTTCCATGAATATCATATACAGAAAGGGAATTTCCTACTGAAGAAGCCAGGAATACGCACAGTAGAGTCTAAAACAAAACACTATCTGCAGACAATGCTAGGTTGGCACTTACATGTTGAAGCATCTGCAGAAGCCTGTCAGAAAGTATCTAAGATTAGCAATGTCCATCTATAATGAAGTCCAGGAACCATTCAAATGTCTACAGTGAAATAGCAGCAATGTTGGCCCACAAGTTGGTCCACACAATAAAAGGCTGATTGTGAAACAGTTCAAATGCTTGTACTGGTTAACAGCCCATCTTGACATTGATACTATGGAGTAACCCTGGATGTCTCAGATACATTTTTATACATCGAATACACAGCAAGCAGGATTACAGCAAATAGATGGATCCTTCCAGCTTACATTCTCCATGTATATACTTTTAACAGGAAAATTGCTTGAGCCAATTCCAGCTTCTAGTGACAGTCACTGAGGATTCAAGAGCCCTGAAAAAACAAGGATGTTCAGATTCTTTCACAATAAAGGATTACAAACAGGCAATAAAATAAAATCCAACCAATCCTCCTTTTTTAAGTTTGTCTCTGTTTCATGACCAAAGTTTGCCTTGGGGTTAGGTTTTTTTCAGTTCTTTAGATTGAATAAATATGGCACTGACAACACTATTAAATACTTTTTGCTTCCCATTGACTACTGGGACTTGAATGGAGTTAAAATAAACTTATTTATAGCTACATGAAATGAGAAAAATAGGAGCTTTCTTCTAGAGGTTCCAAAGTTGCTCCAAAGGGAAGAGCACCGATGATTCATTCAGCACTCTAAACGCTTCAGAAAATGCCCAGATGCAGATATGGCAGCTTGGCTGAGCCAGAAGGAGAAGACAAAAGCACAGTGGAAACTGACAGCACTGTAACTGACCAACTACATGCAGAGCATTCTCATGACTAACTCTCGGTAACTAATATCTAGAAACTTCTATTATACACATTGCCAACCCCCCCTTTTTTTAACTGTATGGATATTGTTCTGGAACACGTTTCTGACTAACACGTTAGTTCTGCAGAGTAACTATTTACTTTAGCATTATTTTAATAAAAGTTTAGGATATTGGAAATTAAATCAGAAGATATAGTAAGAATGCTGTTCGTGAGAGTTAATAAAGAAGGGATAACTATTTCATCCAGTTTCAAAGCATTTCAATAGCAGTGAAGTAAAAAACAAACAAACCCAGCAAATATACTTATAACAGCAATGTAGTCTTATTTATAATAGGCCAAGTAATGTTTAAATAAATGTCAAATACACAAACCTGCATCGGGGATGGTACATTTTCAGTTGTAATGTTTTATTTATTTTTATTCTATTTATATCCCTGCCTTTATTGTTTTTAAAAACAACTCAAAGCAGAGAATATATCTAATACTGCTTCCTCCTCCTTCTCCTTCCTATATTCCTCACCAAAAAATAACTCTGTGAGATGAGTTGGGTTGGAACAGGCTGAAGGTCCAGTTTAAAAATGGGTGTAGAGAAACGGAGTGGTATGTCTGAATTTGAGAAGATCCAACTGATAATTGAATGAGTGGATTTTTAATTCATAGCTTTAATTGGCAGGCCAGCCTTTTCTTTGAAGTTAACAGATAGCTCTTCTCTCTTCCATTGCTGGTATTATAGCATTATCTGTTATGAGAAGGCAATGGTGTGAACATAAGTTTTTCCTGATAGAACAATATTGCCTTGAGGGGCTGAACAAATCCTGCTCTCTCCAGAGCTGCAGTCCCTTGTTGGGGAAAAGTTTATCGGTTAAATTTCATCCTGTTAAGCTGCTGCTGTTAGATTTGAAAAAAATATCAAAGTCAGTTTAAGGGCAGACTGAACCCTTCAGAGTGTCATATTATTGCACCATATCCTCTGTAGTTTCTATTATAGCCAAGTCATGATCAAAAATCACTCCAGCTGATTCACATATGCATGTCAACATTGTCTCACTCAATGACTAATCACTCTGGCCTTTAGCTGGCATTGTGAAGTGACTCAGTTAAAGACATTAGTTCTAATGACAAGTGTTTAATCCCTAATAGCTGTTTCACTTATATAAGGCACAAGCTAAATAGTGGATAGCTTGCTATAAGCAGACTGGAACATCTCTACTTTGAAAGAGGAAATCCATGCAAATCTAATATTACTTCTAAAATCTCACACAGCTAATAAAGGGCAAATCTTCCTTGCTGGGGGAAATTAGGGAAGAAATGGATTTATAAGGTCATTCCTCAGCAATCTGAATTTGCAGTCCTTGGTAATCAAAACACTTACTTAATATCTGAGATCCTAAAGCTCCAAGTTAGTAGAGCAGCTTGTAAGAGATGGATTGGGCAGGGGGGAGGGAGAACATAAACCAAGAATAGTTAACCAGTTCCAAATACACAGAAGGCCCCATCTTGCATAAAAACAATATAGATGTTATTTAGCCATAGCAATACAGTGTACTTTTTATACACAACAGAGTCCACAAATGCTTCATACATAACTACACACACACAGACAAAGCAAGAGCCATAAAAGTGAACCAACCCTAGTTCCTTTCATCATGTCCCTATTTTATTGAAAGAAGACATCCAGAAAGAATTAAATTCAAGTAATCTACAATGAGGATAAGAACCCAAAGTAACTTACTCAAAGTTAATTACATTTGCCTAGATTTTAAAGTTTCATATTGAATTGCTGGAGGGTGAGCTTTGTAAAACTCCAGTGGCTGATAAATGGGGTCACTGCACTCCGTAAGCTGTTTTTATATCGAGTTAGATATTGGTCTGCATAGTTCATTATCTGCACAGGCCATCAGCAGCAATTTAGAATGCCAGGCTTGAGTCTTTCCAATCTTAGTTGAATATGTTGAGAGTTCTGACATGTATCAACCAAGTGCCTGCCTCTAAGCTATTGTTTTATTATAGAGACAGAAGAGGGAGTGGAGATTGCATGAATAAAGGACTTGCAATCTGAACCTCTGCATGTTCTCTCAAAAATATTCTGCAGAACATTCCCTAATAGGCGTACAGAACATTGTATTTTTCAAAATCCACTCCACAAACTGAACTGATTTTACTTTAGTTCTGAACTTTATTTATAGTATCTAATAGCTCTTATACAAAAGTAATACTTTCCAATCAGACCAAGACGATAGCCTAATTTTTTGGGTATATTTAATTGTGATATTTTTTGTTGAAAGGGGTAGAACTGGATGAACATTTGATAGAAAGCTCAGATTGACAGTTTTGTATTTCCATAAATGCTGCAGAAATTAAAGACTTGCTTTTTCTACCAAGACTGTACTTGATCCAAATATTTATTTATTAAAATAAAAAACCGCTAACTGATGTTCTTTTTTCAACAGCAAGCACAAAAGGAATCTTACTGGCAAGGCAGAAAAACCACTAATACAGATGATTTCTGGGCAGCTCAATTATCGCTATGACATTTAACCGTATTGGCTAGCTAACACCGTCGTATTTCCATTTTCTCCACTTTCCTTGTGCTCCTCTGAGAAAACAAAGATATTTAAGAATTAAATATTCATATGCAAACTATTTCACATGTCCATTGTGTCTTTTGACAAAGTAACTTGACACAACAGTATACATAAAGGCTGCATCCTGTGTTTCAAAAGGATCAGACTAATTTTTCAGGAGCTTGGTCTGTCAGTGTCACTCATGTCAAAGGAGGCTCCTTGATTAGAATCAATGCATTTTTTGATTGATAAGTATGATAGCGACACAGCAGTCTAGCTATTTTAGCATGCCCTGCTGATATGTTTGCTGTTATCTCTATTGTAGTCGAACAATTTGCTGGAAACATAATGTTGCCCGGGATCAGAAATGCAAAAATATGGTCTGGCATTCCCTCTAGGGACCCACCAAAATAAGGCTGAAAATATTGTATCCTTATTGCATATTGTAGAGCTTATGAAGAGTTAAGGAAGACTCACTTTTGAAGCATAGCCTTCAACATGCCAGGCAAAGCATGCTGGGGCCTCTCAAATCAACAGATGTTCTGCACCTCTTCACTAGATCAGCATGTCAATTCATATCTGCCTTGTTTTCTTACTAGAGATCTACATAAAACAGTGTATGTATATGGGTACAGTTGATTTACACAGTGTCTTTGCACCATTCCAAAAATCAACCCTGTGCCTGTACCATCCCACACAGTCATCTGTGTCGCTGGCTCAGCTACAGCTAAAATTCCCATTTGTAATTTTTTAATTCTATAGGTAGCCTATTTTTCTGTTGCTGGGAAGCCTTGCCTCACCATGTCTCAAAGCAGCCATCCTTCTACCGCTCCTCCCTTGTACAGCTTCTATATTCTGTTCCTGGTACTTCTCTGTAAGCACTCCAAACAATTACTCCCCACACCCCCACTCAAGCTACCCTAGTAATTTGCAAGAATGCTTAGAAATAATGGAGAAAGCCCTGGTTGAAGAAATGCTAATATACTGTAATTTCATCTTGATAACTTCTAGGAGGCTTTTCACGGCAACAGAGGAATGGCATTTTTTTGCAGCTAAGAATTTTTCCTTAAGGTCAACCACTCAGAATTTGTTTGTAAACAATCAAATGTACAGAACACCAACTGAAAATGCAGCTGGATATAGGCACCATCAATTTAGCTCATTTCTCTTTTGCGTGGAGTGGAGATGAAAAACATGTTTGTTGGTCCAGGAGTGATGATAGCTCAGGGAATGGAACCCCGTTCCTATTTTTGTACTGTCGTTTTGATTTCCTAGGAATGAACTCTGAGTGTTCTTGGGCCTTCAGAATTTGAAGATTTCAAAGTAAAGGAAAGATTCTTGTTCCCACAATTTCTCAATTTTATTAAATATATTTTGAACTGTTAGTTTAAGATTTGTGAGAAAAGTTGAAAGGCAAGACAAAGACTGTTGTTTTGAATTTCAAAGAGCTGAAAAGATAACAAGTGGCAACAACAAAGACTGTGACCTTGAAAAGCCACCTGGCAGGTATTTTGGAAAGTGAAATAGTCAAAATACAGCTTTCCCTGTGAGCTTAACTAAGAAGCTAAATAAATTGACGAAATGAGTAAGATTCCGAAAAGAGGCTCTACTACTTTGACTCAAGAAGATACAACAGCTGTAGTAGAGAAAACCTCACCAGAACTTATTGAAATGATTCAGAAATTACATGAAACTGTAAATCTAGGATTTGCAAACACGAATAAGAGGCTAGCTGATATAGAAAAGAAATTTGATGAACAGAATTTGAAGACAGCAGAAATTAAAATGATCATAAGTTGCCTTTGAATTATTTTTGGAAAACTGGAGAAAAAAATAGTGATAGGGTGGAAATATTCATTCACATAGTTTTGTTCTCCTTCATACTTAAGAAAGAAATACCAGAATGAACTGAGATCTGAGTTCAAGAGTTTCAGCATTCAACAACCATTAGCCTTCCCAACAGTTCTTTTCTTATAACAATTCAAGGAACACCTTAGACACTTAGCAGAATTCATTTGATTAATACCTAACAGAGCTGGTGTCTTACTCCCTAATTCTAGTTTTTGTTCTCAAAACAGCAGGGATATTAGTCATGCTTTGTACACTAAGTTGCATAATGCCAAGTCTAAAAACTGCATAGTGGGGCTACATGTCACTTCTAATAAACACTGGCTCAAACAATATTACCCTTGTTGATTAAAAATACATTGTGGACTAAAGTTTCTTAATGTCAGATGGTAAAGGACTATCCTTGATTTAAGCAGAGATCAGATTTGAGCCCAACTTTGGTCTGGAGCCAGATTCCAAGCAAGTAACAAGCTCTGTCTGCCTACGTGGAACCTAATTATCCCCCTTCCAAAAAAATAATAATCATGCACCCCTCTTTAGACTACAATCCAAGATGCTTCTTTAAAGATTGACAAATCATTTGGCACAACAAATTCATTCCTGTTTTTTTCCCCTTACTGGCTTTCCTACAGGCTTCCTGCATAAGTATGAGGAAATTGTCCATAAAACATATACATGGAATGGTGAAATCTCTCACTGGGGTAATTTGATTAAACTTCCTGTCTTAGAAAAGGCCACAGCTGTCTAACTAGGAACGAGTAAGATGACTGTGGCGGAATTCAATCCTGGTCTTAAGGGCAAGTGCTTATACTGTTGACTGCTATAGAATTAGGCAATTGCTACATATCTATTGGAAGTTAAGAAACTTGTTTTCAAACAGTACAAGAAACAATTGTGTTCAAATAACTGAATAGCAATCAAGGAACGGTGAAAGCCCAGATCTATACAGCTGCTGGCCATTAAACCATCACCACTCAGGTGTACTAGCCTTCCAATCACTGGTAAATCTTTCTTTGCCTCACATCTCACCCACCTGAGCCTGCAAAAGCAAAGCTTCCAATGGAAAAGGATACTTGTAACCCAGAGTTGAAAAAAAAGTGCTTTCTAGGCTTTATTGCTGTTTAGAGATGTTTCATTATCCAACTAGGGAACATCAGTGCTAGTGTCTGCTAGGTTTACTCCCTGTTTATATGCAATAGTCCTGCCAGGATTGGTGGAGATGTGGTTTTCTCCTCTATAGTTTCTGATAAGAGCTGCCAAGGAAAAAACAACACCTGGCAGCTCAAACTATTGTATATAAAAAGGGATCCAAGCCCACACTCACTAAGACTGATGATGTTACATAGCCTGGTAGTGAATGTGTGCAAGCAAACAACCTCATTCGGAGACCTCCAAAGCAAAGATGAGTTGGGTATTTAGTGTGCTATAACTCAAGACTAAAGGGCAGTGTCTGAAATAGGGGAGGGGGATATTGCTGCAAAACAATCACCCTGTAGGGGAGATGGGTGATATAAAATTTTAATCAATTGATCAATCAACAATAGGATTGTTTTAATATAAGGCAGCTGACAACTGTTTTACTGTTTTCTCTAACAGCTGAAATTTAAAATGCAGATTCCTGAAGGAAATTGTAATATATCAGTGGGATATCAAGACGTATAAAATAATGCATGACAAATCTATAATGCCCCAGGCTAAAATGTCATAAAAATAAAAATAGCAAACTTTCAAATCAGAATCCAACTTTAATGCTTGTGCGAAACTTTTTTTTTTCCAAACCGAGGGAAAGGCAAAAATGTATCTTTGTATATGAACAAGAAAGGTAGAAAATCTTGCCCCTGCCTCCCTCAGTTGCTCTCGGATACTCTGCAAAGTAAAAACATAACAATATTTACGATAATTTGCAGGGACAAAAGGTCTCAATGGTGGTCATAAGCTGAGGACTGCCTACATCAAAAATTAGGCAAAGTAGAATGATCCCCTTTAGATTAGTGGGTGATCTTTCTTTTACTTTTACATCAGCTGTTTTTAGGGTTTCTGTAGTAAAGATGTGCATGGCAGATATCAGAATTGATTTTTTAAAAAATCACTGGAAATTTTTAAAGTTTATTTTCAAAGAACAATTAGGCCATAGGAAATTACATTTAATTTGATTTAAATATATTTGGGTGAGAAAGAATGCTGAACACTCCAACTGTTCTAAAACTAAGTAGTATACAAGTTATCTACTTAATATCTAGATCAGTGGTTCCCAAATTTTTTCAGTCCACCGGCCCCTTGTTGCTACAAACTCATCCTCGGTGCCCCCTATCCCCACTAAAGAGCATTATTCGGAATAGCACACACACACATACACAGAATGAGACACACACAGACACGCACACACAAATAAAAACATACCTTCTCGCACTCCACTTCCCCCTCATTGCTCACTCGCCAACCGGCCCTAACTCAGGGCTAAGCTCTGAACGCTCCTGCGGGGTGAGCTTCTGGTGCTCTCCAGAACAGAGCATACTTCGGGTGTTTGGGCGCTCCCGCGGAGTGGGCCGAGCTTCAGGTATTTGGGCGTTCCCTCAGGGCGGGATGAGCTTCGGGCGTTCCCGTGGAATGGGCCGAGCTTCAGACGTTCCCACAGAGTGGGCTGAGCTTCAAGCGCATAGTTCAAGTTTTGGACACACTCTTGGCCTCTTAGTGCCCCCCTGCCACCCCCCTGGCCTCCTAGCACCCACCTAAGCCATCCCACCACCCCCTTTGGAAGCCTCTGCTCTAGATCGCAGCTACTGTATTTTCTCTTTTTCCATAGAATCCTATTATCCTGGTTAGACATAAAGGTCTACAGGGCACTGCTGGTTTGGATATTATTTCAGTGAAGCTGCACAAAGGAAAAGTGTGAACAATCAAAGTTCCTAAAAGAACACTTCTTCAATCAGAAATAGCAGGAACGGTTCTAGGGAATTCCAGGAATGGTTCTATACAATATCAACAAGGAAACAATACAAGCTGTCAATTTGATTATACGCACAGTACACAGGTAGTCCTCAATTTACAACCATTTGTTTAGTGACCATCCAAAGTTACAATGGCATTGAAAAAAGTGACCTATGACTATTTTTCACACCTACAACCATTGCAATATCCTGATGTCACATGATCAAAATATAGATGCCTAGCAACTGGCATGTGTTTATGATGGTTGCTGTGCCCCAGGGTCACATGATCACCTTTTGCAACCTTCTGACAAAGTTAATGAGGAAGCCAGAATCACTTAACAATATGCTATTAACCTAACACAGTGATTTATGTTGTAGTCTCGGTTCTCAGGCATGGAAGACACCAGTTGTAGAACAGAACATAGGTTTATTCCAGTAAAGCACAAGCGTATTTTACAGCAAACAGGTGCGAAAAGCTCAGCAATTCTGCTGTGCAACAAACTTACATACAGTATGGCCTCTAGGAGGCAGCCAATAAACAACTGAGGATTTTCCCGCACAAGCGATCCCTGGAGACAGTCAGTCTGAGCCTGCAGGCTTCGACTGCTTTATGGCAATGACTAAGCAGATTACATTTAGCTCAATACATTACAATTTACTTAACAACTATACCAGGAAAGGTTGCAAAATGGGACAAAATTCACTTAAGAAATGTCTCGCTTAGCAATGGAAATTGTGAACTCTATTGTGGTCATAAGGTTGAGGACTGCCTATATTAAAAATTAGGCAAAGTAGAATGATCCCCTTTAGATTAGTGGGTGATCTTTATTTTACTTTTACATCAACTGCTTTTAGGGTTTCTGTGGTAAAGATGTGCACGGCAGATATCAGAATTGATTAAAAAAATATTACTGGAAATTTTTAAAATTTATTTTCAAAGGACAATTAGGCCATAGGAAATTACATTTAATTTGATTTAAATATAATTGGGTGAGAAAGAATGCTGAACACTCCAACTGTTCTAAAACTAAATCAAGGATGTTATGGGAACTGTCATCTCAAACCACTTTGCACTGTCATGCACAAGTGGACAGACTCTGTTTAATAAATGGAATTCCGAGAAGTATGCTTTGATTGGAAGAGTCAAGAATAACTGTAGTTAAGGGTACTGACAAGTCCTGTTCTCTTTTGTAGTGTCATTATTAGCATATTCTAGCTGCAGTCCCATAATACATACATTAACCTGACTGTATTTTCCTTTTGAGTACTGCAGACATGACTGAATAATCCTCATGAATTCTTTGGTTTTAGTCCTTTTGGCAGAATCACATTTGCAAAGAGGCTTGGAAGGAAATAGTAGGCTTTAGCAGGTAAACTGATACCGTATTTCCCCGAAAACAAGACACTGTCTTATATTAATTTTTGCACCCAAAGATGCGCTAGGTCTTATTTTCAGGGGATGCCTTACTTTTCCACCGAGGCCGCCCAGAACCGGAAATCCAAGGCCTTATTAACGAGGATGTCTTATTTTCGAGGGATGCCTTATATTTCAGTGAGAGGCAAAACTGTAAGCAGGTCTTATTTTCAGAGGATGTCTTACTTTTGGGGAAACAGGGTAGTCTGCAGGATCCGTAAACCTGCCCAGTTGTGAATTGGTTGAAAAGCATGGTTAAGCAAGCAACAGTGTATTGTGGCATGTGGACCAGCTAGGTCACTGTTATGAACCAGAAAAAATATATTCTTCGAATAGTAGGATCAGCACTGATGCCAAGCATCGTTCCTATGCACACCGTGTTGTGTATGTATTGAGTTACTTTATCTAACAGGAGAAAAACAAGTTGATTTTTACCCAGGTGAACAAGGGAGGGAAAGATTAGTGATAAAGATAATCATAAAATAATCAGGAAATGTAAATTCTTTCACATACACACCTTACTGTTAAACAGTATGGATGCCTTTAAAGTTTGCCAGCACTTGGGAAAGACTGCTTGCTTGTAGATTTAACCCTATCTATATATATATTTGTGAAAAACCCACTCATTTCCCATTCACTGATGTTTGACTCGCCGCTATTTCTCAGAAACCATAGAAGCTACACTACTGCAAATTCATACATACCTTGGATTCCCATCTAGAAGCAGAATAGAACTAAAATTTCTCAACAGAAATTATTTTTAAAGTAGTTATTTAAGGTTTAGTGAAAGGGGGAGGAGCCAACCTGTGCTGGGCCAATCAGAGGACACAGTGGGAAGGGGCAGCCACAATTCAAATGTGAAAGTTTTTTTTCGGGACCCGCGAAGCTTACGGAGCCCACAATACTAAGCCCGTAGCGTAGCGCGGGTACAGATTGCTAGTAATTAATAAACGTGTGAATGAACTTGTATATATGTCATTTGTACAGGCTTTAGTTTTTGTCAGTTTGACAAAAATACAAGCTGAAACAAATTGAAAAATGAGAAACTGAATTAATTCTTATTCCAATTATACAGGAGACAGAATTTTCAATAATCGTTCTCTCGCTCTTCTCTTCCTTGTTAAATTATCTTGCCCAATTAATCACATGCTACTTTGATGAATGTACAATAATATGAAAATGATGAGATTTGTTGATTCTCGTATGTTCTTAACTAACATTATTTTAGCTGGAATCCTTGTGGCCTTTCCAATTTCATTGTATGTTGGATATATCTTTGCAATATAACATCAATACTCCTCATATGTTGCATGGAAGAACATCAAGTTGGTTTCAATAAAACCTACATCTTATGCAGCTACAGTATACTATAACTCTATAAAGCACTTCTTAGAAATAAATTCCACTTAAATTTGCAAGTAAAGATGTGCAGAATTTAGTTCGCACTATTGTTTAAACCTATGGCGGCAAGAGTGATCTAGTAAATGGGAGACTGATTAGGAAAATAGAAAGAGAAAAAGGGACAGAATGATCATGGACACATCTGGCATGAATTCCATTCACCATTGACTATGTTTCTTGAAAAATTTTCCCGGAGAATATTTGAATTTTGAATTAAAAGTACATTCCACTACCTGATGCAAACAATATTTATAATTGCATCCACACTCATTTGTTTAATAAATAAAAACATGGACAGTTTAACATCTCAGTAACAAAATGAATTTGCAAAGATGGAAGGGTTCGCTTGGGTTTTATTGATCAACTTTATTTAGGTTTTTATGGTCTGAGATGACAATAAAAACAGAATAAACATCGTCCATTTACACTCTAGAGATTATTTTTCCTGCTCCATGACCATAGAGGTGCCATAGAGAATGCTTGGCTTCTGCTGAGTCTTGTAGTCCTGATATTAAAACACAGCGTTAGCACACAATAAATAGGAACTCTAATCTTCCTCCTGCTTTTATATTTTTAGCCCTATTGTGACTTTTAGTTTTCTAATAAATGTTTAGATATAATGCTAGAGGGATTTTAAAGCAGCACAGAGCTAGTCTATAACGGAAAATGCATAGCATTTGGATTGTTTGGAAACGATTTATTAATCAGATGAAATCAAACCAGAATCTAGCGTATCCTTCCTTCTATTTTATTCATCCAAGATCAATCTTTTGAAAGGGATTGAGAAATGGCAATTGGTTCAAAGTTGCTGAGTGGGGTTCATGAGTGAAGACATAGCAGATCCCTGATTGCACATATTTTATTTAAAATTGCCTAACGTAAGTTGCATATAAAATAAAGTCTTCAAGAAATACAAAATAATACAAAATAAAATGTTTGGTGTGGCTCAACAATCTATTTGCTATTAAAATAGTGAGTATAGGAAGGAAGACAAACGTTTTTTTGGAAAAAATATTTTATGGGTATTGAGTAGTATGGTTGAGAGTATGAATTCTTCTGACTCTCAACCAGGGCTGTGGACTGATGTTGAGATAAGATTATAGTCCTTGGAGTTTAAGCCCTCCTCTTAGCACTTGATCCCTTGTCAAACTTGTTATCATTCCATCAATCACTCTGGACTCCTTCAACTTCTTTTGTGCCCACTTTTATCTGCTAAGCTTCTCTTCTTTGCACCCATTCTGCCCGTGGTCAAATGGTACTTCCAGATGTCAGTACCTCTCTTTCACCACCATAGAGGGGCTCTCTGGGACCTCCAGTTTGGCTGCGTATTCTGTGATTATGGCTCTGTGGAATGGGCAGAGGAAGACTTCCCATCTTCACTTCTGCCCTTCCTTTTTCTTTGCTTAAATTGGTCAAGCTTATGCTCTTCTTTCTGAAGACACTCTATTTATTGTTTGCTTCATTAAAGGCTGCCATATTGTTCTTGGGCAAAATCTCAATCACCTTTTGCAATGACAAGCAGGTTATTACTTCAGGGTTTTAGAGAGAGAGACAGGCAGACAGAGAGAGATGGATAGATAGATAGATAGATAGATAGATAGATAGATAGATAGATAGATAGATAGATAGATAGATAGA
>JANHFO010001803.1:178121-189150 GCA_032468095.1 Pareas carinatus
ACTCTATCCGCCATTTTAAGGGGAGAGTTTGTAATAACAGAGTTAAGGTTCAAAAAAAGAAAGAATATACTTGCTCGAAATTCTGAGAATTGCTCCGTCTGATTATAAAAATAAAAGTAAAAAAATTCCTTGCATGAAGGTGTTCGCGGCTTCTAACTATGCATTGGCAGAGGCGACCCAGGTGCGGAGCTTCCTGGATTTCATCGGGGAGCTTTCACCCTTCCAGTCCCTGCAAAAAATTCTGGGACTTTGGAGAGCTCTACCCTCGATCCGAGGCTCGCCCACTCCCTCTTTGCCCGAGGGAGAAGGTTTCTCACCGCTTGACAGCTGATTGTTTGATGTGTTTTTAATGCGTTTTCGCAATTCATGTTGGTTACTTATATCTTGCTTTTTACTTATTCAAATAAAACCTAGACAGATCAGTGATCAAAGTGATGATCAAGCTAGCATTGATATAAATTCCATCTAAAATTCAGTATAGATTGAAATCATATCATATGTCCCTATAATCAGAACATTCTAACCTTTCTATGTCAAATAGATTCTTTGGGATGTGATGGAAGTGCAACTTTTCCATATTACAGATTTTATTGTGTTAGGAACACTGTGAGTAATAGCATGCCATACAAAAACTAGTGATAAATTAATAGCAGGATATTTACATCACTAAACAGTTTTGGTCCACTACATATCCTCATGACCTTGCTGTGATGGAATTGCCTCTTGTCTGGCCTAAAGCTTTCTGTGCAACAGTTAGAATGCAGTACTGCAGGTTAATTCTGCTGACTGCCAGCAGTTCGGCAGTTTGATTTTCACCTGCTCAAGGTTGACTCAGCCTTCCATCCATCTGAGGTCAGTAAAATGAGGATCCAAATTGTTGGTGGACAATATGCTGACTCCGTAATAAACTGCTTAGAGAGGGGTATAAAGCACTGTGAAGCAGTATATACAGGTGAAACTTGAAAAATTAGAATATCGTACAAAAGCTCATTTATTTCAGTAATGCAACTTAAAAGGTGAAACTAATATATGAGATAGATGAGAGACATGAGATCGAACAATGCAGAAGAACTGAAGGCCGCTATTGAAGCAGCCTGGTCTTCCATAACACCTCAGCAGTGCCACAGGCTGATAGCATCCCTGCCACGCCGCATTGAGGCAGTCATTGCTGCAAAAGGGGCCCAAACCAAGTATTGAGTACATATGCATGCTTATACTTTTCAGAGGTCTGATATTGTTCTATCTACAATCCTTGTTTTATTGATTTCATCTAATATTCTAGTTTTCTGAGATTGTGAATTTGGGGTTTCCATGAGCTGTAAGTCATAATTCTCAAAATTATGACAAATCAAGGCTTGAACTTTCTCGCTTTGCATGTAATGAGTCTATTTCGTATATTAATTTCACCTTTTAAGTTGAAATAAATGAACTTTTGCACTATATTCATATTCTTAGAGTTTCACCTGTAAGTCTAAGTGCTATTGCTATTATGTCTGTTTTGAGAGCAACAATAGCAACAGTAGTATGCTGGAAGTCACTTGTTTATTTTTCAGTTCTTCTTCTTTACCCTCTGTAAAAATGGCGATTTTTCTAAGTTGTTGATTATTGTTGCTGTTTAACCCATCCTAGGCTGGGACTTCACTGGTCAAACCAGGACATTTGGCAGATACAGTACTGTGTACGTTAAAAAGCTTTGGTCTATTCAACATATAGTCCCATCACTATTTATTCTCTTGGACATGTGATTGCATGATTTGAGATAACCCAAAGATGCTTGGCATTAGAGAGACCCAATTATTCAGTAATTTATTTGATTTGGGTAAAAGCAATACAATATGACATTGTCTAAGCATCTTGAAGTTGCCAAGACTGAGAGACACTGAAGTACGGTGTGCCGTGGTTGATAATATATAGGCAAATTCAAAACTTTGAGTTGGATGAACTGTATCCAGAACAGTATCTTAAACTAGTTCATCATTTGGATTAACCCAAAGCAGGTTTGAAGTGCAGAGTTCCAATGACTGAATCCTTTCTATACACTTGGAGCAACTAAGGCCTACTGCATTATTTTAATGCTGCTGTAAGCATATAGATAGCTTTGAGCAGCCACATAACATCTGCCATTATCTCCTGACTATGTGGTGTCTGATTTGAGGTTGGGCATAGCTAACTGTTAAGTGAAACATTTCAGATCTGTAAATTTAATTATTATGAGGAGCTACCATAAATTAGTTTTAGTTTTTTCTAAGTCAATGAATAATACCATATTGGATTATTTACCGTATTTCAAAAAGTGGAGCGTTCTGATTATGTATATATGCTTAGTTTTAGGAATAGAATTATATGGACTTTAGATTGATACTCAGTAAGTAATCTGTCTTTTGAGGTTTAACACTAGTAAGGAAATATGAATTCCAAAGATTGAAATCAAACTGAGGAAATTTTCATCTTTTTTAACTTCACATCACTGACATTGGAGAATTTATTTGCCTCATGGGAGCAAGCAGGTTTATTTAAAGTTATAATTTAAACAAGTCAATAAGAAGTAGTCTAGGTATGTGTAATAATAAAGTGGAAGGATTATTGGAGTAGAAAAGATTGGGATAATAGTGATAAAGCACAGATCCATCAAAAATACCATTACTCCTTGACTAAATCTTCAGAAATATAATAAACAAATCCTGAAATGTTAAATATATCCCGCGTATCCAGGGAGGAAATAAGCTTCCTCTGTTGCTACTGCCTTTTCAGTCTCATTATTTCTACATACAGTAATTATTCTCAGATGGGACTGAGGGCCTAGATCAGCGATTCTCAAACTCGGCCACTTTAAGATCTGTGGACTTCAACTTCCAGATTTCTCCAACCTACCGTGGGGTATTCTCAGTGATATTTTTGTAATTTTATTCATCTTTTATTTTAAAAATTATATATTTGGTTCTTAACATTAATTTATTGTATTTAAGGCAAAAAAGGTGCCGGAGCTGTGTTCTGTGCATACTATGACTAAAAAAGCACCGGGTTCTCTGCTGGCTGGAATATTCTGGAAGTTGAAGTCCACATGTCTTACTGTTGTCAAGTCTGAGAAACGCTGACCTGGACAGAGCAGAATCCAGAGACTTTTTGTCTCAAATTAGGCAGGAACCTATTACTATAAGAGGCCGAGAAAATCATGACAAGTCTTGTAGGTTCTCGCAGTCTCTCTCATCTGCTTGTTTTTCTCCCTCTTTCAATTGGCTCTGATATCATAATTGTCCTAGCAATAAATATTTGTCAGAATTGTTTACCTGACCACCTGTCTCCTCTTAGTTTATTTTGTGTCATAAAGGAGATTGTTTGAAAGAGTCTCAGCACAAGAGGACTTTGGGTACTTTAACAGCGTGTGAAACTAAACTCCCTGGGCTTTTAGATTGTTATCTTGTAGAACTGCACCTCAAACTTGATTTGAACAGGAAAAGATTATTAGGAGAGTCCATGAGGATGCATGTCACCCCTATTAGCAGCTCCATAAAAATCCATAATCTTTTCCTGAGATCTCACAGGTGCATCCTCTTTGTTACACAAGTCAGATTGTGTATATGCCATCTCTTTAGCTTGTCAAAGACTGAAGATTCTAGAACAGCATGTCTGCCTCTCTTGTTTTCTGAGATAGGCTTCTGGAAGCAGAACACTAGTCAAACATATTAATCTGAGCAGGAAAGATTTTAACTGAAGCAAAATATTGGTAGCCAGAACTAGTCCTCTTGATCAGCAAATTGATATAACTGCTTTAAGTAGCAGATGCTGAAGAACAACAGTAACACTTCCAGATATAACTCCTAAAAACTTTTGAGGTTCTCATCAATTGTAGAAGAGATAAGTGATTATCAAATATCCTCTCAACCAGGATCCTATCAATGCAAATCCCATGTGCAAATGTAAGGTACCCCATCGGTACAAAAAGTTTCTTTTTCTGTGTGTATGGGTGAAAACAAATGCCTTAGGGAGGAGTTAGCCCAATGAAAATTGTATATGTTAGTTAGTTACAAAATGTTGATTAACTCATGGTAAATAAGAAATGAAAAATACTGAAAGGAAAATAGACAGGATTACCTTTGAGAAGAACAAGGCTGGCTGGCTGGCTGGTTAAGTGAGTGAAACAGTGACTCGGAAGACTGGTAATTTATTATATTATTTTGTTTTGTAACTTATAGTTCAAAGGAATATAGGTATTTTTCATGCCTTCTATCTTTACTATGAGAACAGTCCCCTTCTTTTCCAAGTGGCATTTGCCAACAAGGCCAGAGATAATTGTTTCAACGATGCTGTTGAACAACATATTTGGTAGCTCCTGAAGTTACTTCTTAACAGAATAACAGAGTTGGAAGAGATCTTGGAGGTCTTTTAGTTCAACCGCCTGCTCAAGCAGCAGACCCTATACCATTTTGGACAAATGGCTGTCCAATCTCTTCTTGAAAATTCCAGTGAGTTTCCACAACTTCTGAAGGCCAGTCATTCCACTGGTTAATTGTTCTAAATCTCAAAGAAATTTCTCCTTAGTCCTACGGTGCTTCTCTCCTTGATTAGTTTCCATCCATTGCTTCTTGTCCTGCTTTTTGGTGCTTTGGAGAATAGATTGACACCCCCACCCTCTTCTTTGTAGCAGCCCCTCTAATATTGGAAGACTGCTATCATGTCACCTGTAGTCCTTCTTTCCACTAGATCAGATATATCCAATTTCTGCATCGGTTATATATTTTAGTCTCCAGCTCCCTAATCATCTTTGTTGCTAATTATTGCTTTGTTAATTATCTTAAACCGCTTCAACAGAACATTGGAATATCTAGGAGAAGATTTGCTCCAAATACATGATCCTTTGCTTTTTTTTATGCCAAAGTCACAAAACTGCAATTAGAAATGAATATAATCAACAAGCTTTGGCGGAGCTTTGATCAACATCCTGGGAGCAGAGAGATATCTTGTGATTATTTAAGTCTCAGAGTGGTCTCACATTTTCCAGTCTCTGCAGTCTGAGTCTATACAACTTTATTTTAGGCAACTCCCTAGCATTGCTACCTTAACATAAAGGCACTCAGATTGGTATCGGAGCAAAGTCTGCTTTCTGTTTGAGGTAGTAGTACAACATCCAGAGGGGGCCAGGAGTAGGCACATAGGGCATGTGTACTCAGCTGTCATCAAGGTTTCTGAGGAGTGCTGCCATCCACCTCCTGGGTAAGGTCTTTTTACTAGCCTTCCAGGCTTACTAGCTGCAGAATTTGAAACTATTCATCTCAGGTGCAATTTATGAAGGAAGCTGAATGAATAGTATCTTCCTTCTGATATGGGAGGGCAAAATTGCTTTCTACCAACATAGAGGTAGAGGCAAAGCTCTAAAACCAAATGCCCTCCCTGGTTCCTTGCTACTGGGCCAACAGCTGGTTATTCTGGAAAGATATCTGGATGGAAAAGCTTTCTGCAGACATATATTTGAAAGAGTCAGGAACATACATATAAGCCAAAGTGGATAGTATAATATGGAGGCAAATGATGGGCTTCCTGAGATTGGATTGATGAGAGGATCACAACGATTATTTTATAACTTGGATAAAAGTAGGACACCACTAAAGCGTTCATGTTACTCCACACCATAGCTCTTTATCAAGAACCTATGAATATTGCCGCTAAGCTTTTGGAAACAAGGGACAAGAAAAAAGAGCCCAGAAGACAATGCAAGGTAAAGAAGAAACTCTTTTAATTGCAGGCTGCTGTGGGTTGTTACAGTATTTCTCCCATACAACAGAATTCTCCTGCTGACACAGGGTGCTTGGGATAGTAGTTACACTGGCTATGGTGTATATGAGATAAGTCACTACAAATTGTGCTTCCCACTCACCCCCTCCCGCCCCCATCCAGTTTCATCATTCATGTGCTTTCTAGATTTTTCTATGCAGGCAATTCAGAAAATCCAGCAGCCGCCCTCCTCAAGTTCAACATTTTCATTTCAGGTACAGCCTTCTCAGCATGGATTCAAGATGCAAGTCTGGGAATCGGCTGATACAGTGGTGGAAGATAAGCTTAAATCTACACTAACCTCATCCTGACTCCATCCCCCCATGAGATAGACTAACATATCATTTAATTCTTCTTCCTCTTTCTGGATTACTGTAAAATCAATGCATATTTGTTCTCTCCCAAAGATGTTTTGAATGACATCAGTAGATTCAGACAAAGTTTTTTTCTGGGAGCAGTTTTAATAATATTGCAGTTTTCTGACTGTAAATGACATACATATGAGAGACCTTTTTTAAAATAATGGTATTCTCCTCTCCCATTAATTCTCTATGACTAATATATTCTATGATCAATGCACAGGATTATGGACTATAGTAGGTGGATGAAAATTCCTTGGTGGGAGCCAGGAAATGATACCATGGCGCAGTATTGGCGAACCTCTGGCACGTGTGCCACAGTGGGCACGCAGAGCCCTCTCTGTTGGCACATGAGTTAAGTTGCTCCAGCATCGCTCCAGAGCTGAGCATGCTCAGAAAGAGAGTAGTGGTGCCGGGTGATGATATCACGAGGACATTTGCATGCTCAGAAGAGAGTAGCGGCATTGAGCAATGACATCACGAGCCACGACTTATTAGCTACGACTCTTCCGGGCAGTCAGTGCCTAAAAGGTTAGCCATCATTGCCCTAAAGAGTTAAATATGTATTACTACAGGCTTATGGTAGGCACCATTTGGAGCTGCCTATGAGATCCAGTGGCACTTTAAAAAGCCTAACATTCAATATTATAAAGAGAATGTCTAGTAAAATTTGACAGGTTGAAAATATTCTTAAAGCCACCTGAGGTGTGTGGGAAGATTATGCATTAAGAATGTAGGTTCACTATTTGACTTCCTGCTGTGTTGTTGAGTATTTTTTCTTGCGAGAAACTACAAAACATTTCAGTAATCTGAAAGCACTGCTTAATTTTAAGATTGCAGTCAAAGAGGCTGACTGGAATATTAGAACATTGAACATCCAGAATAGAATTACTGTAGAACTGATGAGTGCCAGCCTCAGTTCTGATGTTGACGTTTCAGACTGATAATATTTGTGTCTGAAAATACTGACCATCTTAAAGTAACTCAGCTTTCAGTGTGGCGGCTTACACATTCTAGTAATTGCAGTCACATCTCATCTAAAGGGTACTATCAGGAGGAAGGCTGAACTAATTTCAAGAAGCTGCCATTAGTGTTCAATGTTGCTGACTTTTACTATAAAATAAACCCACTATGTTGCTGTTTTACAGGCTAATCTGATGCACACCTAGAACTACCATATGTGAGCAACAAGTTTTAGATGGCTTGTAGATCGCAAGAAAAAGTTTCTATGCTGCCATCCCATGGTCATATATAGTAACTAAGCGTGCCTATCTTTGCATAGAATCAGATAGATAATATTGTCGCCCTGCTCTTACTGTATTTCTTTCACAATACTTCCATTTCACCTCATAATAATATAAAAACATATCACCATACTGGGATTCATCATATCTTCATTGTTCGCTTGATAAAGTCTTTTTTAGAACCTAGGTATATCTTGGGAGCATTGACTCATTGACTACTAGAAGGATCAACCTATTATGGCAGAAAGTTGGCCTCATTTTACAATGTCATAGGTGAGCCAGGAATGGTTATTGGATCCATTTCGATCTTAAGCATGACTATGGTTCAGGTAAACTCATGCTTCCAGTTAGCAATAGTGTTTAGACTTATATACTGCCCCATAGTGCTTTATAGCACTCTCTGGGCAATTTATAATGACAGCATATTGCCCATCATGTATTTTTGATAAGAGAACTACATCATTTCAATGCTGAAAAGGCTGACCAAAGCGGAAGCCCTCCAAATTGAGAGGCCATGTTTCTAAGACAATAGTTACATGGCTGCTCCAAGAAATATGATAAGATTTGATTTTGGACCAAGACAAAGGAAATGTACCGTATAGCATATTGTTTCAGACAAGACTTTTAAACTGCAAAGATCTTGCTTCAATCCTGGAATTTTATGGAGAACGTACATGAATTTGCCTGCCATGGTCTCCTCATGGTCTCCTCATGGTCTCCTACTACTTCTTCTGGAAGCACATAAAATCAGTAGGAGTATTGGTGCTAAAAGCATTTTCTTAGCCGGCTGGGCTCATTGTTTAGAAAGAAACACAAATATTATCAGATGTGTTCCAGATAGGTTACATATTGCATTTCTCTTCTAGATACTTGTATTTACAAAAACTGTAGTTTGTGCTATAAAAGTTTTTGCCTATCCCAAGTGGCTGGATAAGGTTTTAGCTAAGGGGTAGCCCAGTGATAAATAGAAGAAAATAGTCTGCCTTTCCAACCCTCTTCTTGGGTTAATTTCCTTAATACCCAGCTTTGAGATTGGTTAGTTTAATGTTGGTTGAGATTACAGCAATTTAACTCTGATAAATCCAGAAGGCACCAATTTGGAAAGGCTGCTTCAATCAAGTGAACAGGAATATAGCATATTTATTTCTATTGGCTATTTGTTTTACAAAGATTAGGCATATATGATCCTACATCTGTTAAGCAACAGACCTTACATTATTCTACACTGACAGAAGATGATGCGCCCACCTGCCATTATTCACTTCTATGTTTCAGTTTAGCAGCATACAAGTACATGACCATATTTTGAGCTCAGTCTATTGGCAATATAGACGCAAATTAGTGCAGTGCTTCAGTAATATTCCTGTCAGAATAAGCCAGACATTTACCTTAGTCCAAGTCCACAGACATAGAATATCCATACAAAAGCAACAGAATGGCCTTGAAACAGATTATATTATAGGAGGAAAACTAACTCTAGTAGAACAAAGAAAAGCACAACAGCAGATATGAGTCTTAACACAGAGAGACTCAATGGATCAATTGCTCAAGCCATCTAACACTTAATTCCATCACACCCCAATTGTTGCTTAGCAAAATGCCACAATGAAATACTGTTACATATTTTCACACAAATAATGACAGAAGTGCCCTTTTGTGCTCCACCCCCCTCCCACCCCATGGGCAGCTCAGCAGGATGTGGTCACTAATCAGACACTAAAAAATTATAAATATATCAAATGTACAATAAAATATATCTGTACAGCACTGAGAATGAAAATAGTTCACTGATCACTTTGGAATATGTTTCTCATTTAACAGAATTTACACCAACATTTACAGAATAAATATACAATAGAAATAGAATCTATAGATTATTTTCTTCTCTCTTTATATATATATATTATGTACAAGCAAACAATATATCTTTCTTTGTCTTCCCACTGCCACTAATCAAATGCCACAAAAAGAAGGAAGGAAATGCTATGGATCCATTGTGGAAACACTATCCCTAGACTGACTTCTCCCTGAGAAGCCAATAGAGGGGCATTAAAATGAAATTAGCTCTGGTCTGTCCAATGGCACTTCAAACATGTCCCAAGATGCAGAGCAAATCAAGAATTCTGGGAATATCTGACAACTTCCTTTCATGCAAAAGAAGAAGTCTTCAGGAGAGAATAATATAGCAGGAAGGAGAAACTCTGTATTCAGCAATTAACTTCATTAATGATTGCCTTTTCACATTTTGCATGATATCTAGACAATAGGGGCTGGGCTCGATTTTTTTCCCTTAATGAAGTCCACAGGAGGCAAAAAAACTATCAAAAGCCAAATAAAAAAAGAAATGGAACCTTCTAGCACAGTTTTTTTTAATCCCTATTTGATTCATTCCCTTTTTCATGACTCACATATTGAAACCATCAAAAATCAAGTGGTATCTTCTTCACTTTAAAACGATAGGTTTACAATAAAAATTTAAACAGTCCATCCAATTTCTCATATCACAAGCTCACATGATCTCTGCTTATAGTCTTGTCATGGCAAGAATATACAGAGAAGTCAGAAGAGGGATCAAAGAAGAGGAAACAAAAAATCTGCAGTCTGAACCCTCTTTAACTGCTTCTAATTAATTGATTCCAGCAGTGACAATTCCTCTATCTGCTTAATCCGCCTGAAGTCAACGGTGATTTTCTTTGTAGCCTGAAAATAAACTTCACTGAACTATATAGGACTCATTTCTGGTGCTTCTAGAGCTATGCAAGCTTTGAAAAAGATTGGATCCAAGTGATCTAAATCAGACAAGTATAGTAGTAATATTTCTTAGAGGCCCAGCCTTTTCAACTCTCTGCATGAACCTGAAGAAAGATGCTGCTTTTAAACTTATCTAGGAGCCTAAAAAAAACTGAGGCTGTTTTAAGAAATAGCAGAGAGGTACTGTTTCTTTTCTTCTTTCTGGACACTTCTTTCAAATCTTTTTCAAAGCATGCAAAACTCCATAGCACATGGTCATCTGTAAAAATTAGTTAGGGCTAAAGAAAGAAATTGTACATTCATTGTACAATAGTGATAATCACAAAATCAAAGTTTATGATAATCAAAAACATACACCACCATAATTCTTATCCTGTTTTAGAATATAGAACTATGTGGGGAAATGTTAACATGATAATAGCCAGTGAGTGGACTGAAAAGTGTTCCTATAGTCTTAAAAATGATTGCAAATGCTTCTGCATACTATTTGATTCATATTTTGGCCTGTTGTAATATATCTGTCTAAATAACAGGAGAAGAGTAAAGGGATGTTGAAGTACATTGGTCAACCTTGTAGTGGGAATGGAAAAACAGTGCCATACACTGGCACCCATTTGTCTCTTTGAGCAAGTGGCTTACCTAAAGAAATGATCAAGAGATTACAACAGCTTCAGATATCTCAAGAGTTGTCATATCGATGATGCACTAATGTGCTTTTTTCTGTTCTATATGTAGAATCTAAATGAGCAGATTGATTTTTTTTAAAAAGAGGAAAAGGAATATTAAGAATTAGAAAAGACCCATTGACAGAATAAGCTGTTTGCTTTGGACCAAGTTATGACCTAGAACAGATGTCTTCAACCTTGGTCCCTTTAAGGCTTGTGGACTTCAACTCCCATAATTCCT
>JANHFO010001804.1:57190-69406 GCA_032468095.1 Pareas carinatus
TGAGCTGGAAAATTGTAATGTCATTATGCAAATCCAGGGTGCAACCACACACTTTGAATGTGAGTAAAGACCTAGCTGTTGCACTTAAATAATGGAAAATAAGTAGAAGAAGGAAACTAATTGTTCAGAGGTTTGAAGTAGCTTTCTGATAAAGCATGGTTTGACTTTCAAACCTCAAAACATAGTAAATCTGCCTGCTGAATTTTTTTTCACCTCTTTTATCAGCAATGGTCATAAGAGGCTCCTTCATTTTCCTCTGGGTTACAAAGTGTTTGTGTGCGATGAGAAGTACTGGGTTCTGGTCTTGGTCACATAACCAAGAGGGAGACTGGCTTAGAACAGAATGGAAGAGATAGTAACAGTCTAGATTCCCAAATCCTTACATAATTTGTTTCCAATATTTCACTGGGCTGGAGAGAATAAGAAAATAGGGAAAATGGCAAGGAGACATGGTGGAAATTGGTAAGATTGTGTATAATACATAGATGGAAACACGGGAATTTTTTAAATCATATTTCTCTCTCTCTCCCATTACAGTAGTTTACAAAGACATTAGAGAATAGTATGAAATGAAGATATTAATGGCTAAGTATCACCATAGTTACAATGTACCTCAGGATCCGATGCTGTGTATGTTTTAAAACTACTGAAAAGCATCACACATATCCTGGATCTATTTGCTTCTGTGAGAAACATGACACACTGAAGTTCTTCTGTCGATTGTTGATCTAAAAATCCTTTAGCACTTCAGATAAATGAATGTTCGGTCTCTTCTTAAAAACCTCCAGTGATGGAGCAACCACAACATCTGGAGGCAAGCTGTTCCACTGGTTAATTGTTCTAACTCTCAAGAAATTTCTCCTTAGTTCTAGGTAGAATTTATTCTGCCTTGTAGGGGATGAAAATATTCACCCACAAAAAAATCGATGTTATCTTTAATTCGTTTAAAATAAAATTTTAGATTATATGTTTTTTAAGAAACAGTCTAACTGGTTGTATACAGCGGTCTTTCTCCCCCGCCCCTGCCTCCAACTCTTAGCTGTCTATTTTTGTATCAGACTCAGCATTAGTTGCTTTAACTCTAAGGAACTAATTCAATTTCTCATGGCAGAACCATGAGATGCTTCAGTTGCTTGTATGGTGAACTGGAAAAAGCATAGAAAAGAAATGTATCAAAAGGCTGGAGGACATGTTTAAAGGCCAAAAAAGAAATATTATCTAACAGTTTTTAAACAGAATTTCTAGCTATTTAAGTATTCAGAGTGGAAGAAAAAAATGCATAGGGAATTCCCCCACCCCAAGAGCATAAAGCCAATTTAAAGATGATAAATTATTCTTCTCTCAGGGAAACAAGTGCAATCCAAACAAACGGAAATGAGAAATCTTGAAGCGACCTCAGAACTGAGAATAAGGTGGGATAAGTTTGAGATCCTGAAATTACAATTTCTACAGACAAGATCTCAAATACCACAGGAAATTGAGGGTACTCTTCAAAATGATTGTGCTTCCATTTCCGAGAAAATAAAGAAATTACCGAATGAAACGTTGCTAGAGCAGGAAAAGTAAATTCATCTTTTTAAAAAAATCATTTGAGTTCTTCTTGTTAGGACATCCAATTACGTCTGTGATCAGAAATTAGATTGCTTTTTCAAGAGAGGCTTTGTTTAATTCAGTGAAAGTTTTTCTTCTCCTAATTTATTTGGAAAAGAGCACTATTAATCTGAGAAATGAGAATATTTGTAGCTCAGGGTTGAAATGAAGGGTGGTCTCTGAACTTGGTTGTTCTCCTGCAGACATTTTATTATCCAAACTGGGTAACATCACCAGCATTAGTAAGCAATGGGGGTTGCAGTGCACTGATGATGTTGCTTAGTTTGGGCAGTGACATATCTATGAGGAAACAATTAACCAACAAGAACACCAAGGATCCCTCAACAAGGTTAATCTCTATGAACATGCAGTTCACAAAGGGACAACACCTAATGTAAGGCCCCAGTCATGCACAAATGCATTCAAACATTATTCTGTCAATAGTGATATTAATAAACACAGAACAAGTACACGCAATGCCCAAAGACACTTTAAACATTTGGTAGAAGTGAGATCATATTGTTATGGATAGCTATTTAAGTAAGGATTAACCCCAGGGACTACTAAAGCCTTTCCTTTCTCAATGTTATTTTATTTATTTAGGATTTCTCTCTTAAGTAGAGCTAGAAGCAACGTCTCTTGAGACTTAACTAAGAGGAATTGGAAGCTCTTTGCATTGTAATAAAATGTTTCATCGAGAGCCAGTATGGAAATCAAAGATGTCAGTGATGATTCATCACTCTTGTCATCATTAACTGAGATGAAAAGTGTGAGATTCATATGTACGGTAGTCAGAAATTATAATAATTATTAAACTTGCTAAGCTATAAACTATGTTTTACAAACCACAGCATCTGAGTTCATAACACATGTTCAGTCAATATCAAATATATCACTTTATGTCAAGCACAATATGGTAAGCCAATGAACTGACAAGATTGAAACTCTATATAGTCACCCATCTTGAAGTGGCACTTCATTCCAACAGTTCTTCCAGTCAATGCTGAGAATCCATTCATTGTCTGTCTTCCAGATTAATTCTTTCTATTTCTTTTAGGTTCTATTTTATTAACTTTTTCCACCTGACATCTAAATGTTTTTCCCTTCTCAAGTTCTGTGCCTGAAACTAGAGAAAGATGTATAAAAAGATTAATCCACAGTCAGAAAGTATTTGGAAAGAAAGTCACTCAAGAAGTAAGCATCTCTTAAATACAAATATTTTGCACTTGTACAACAATTAGTAAAAATATTGTTGCATACTGAATATTCCAAGGATTGAGAATTTTCAGGACTTCCACACTCTGCGGATTAACCTCTTTATATATCTTTCTCTACTTTCTCAACCTTATCTGAAAGACTTGTTGGAATGAAGTGCTGCTTCAGGATGGGTAACTATAGAGTTTCTTTTGCAATGCCTTCAGTCTCGTCAGTACATTGATTTAGCATATTGTGCTTAACATAAACATTTGATGTAGGCTTGATGTATGCTTAAGACATGTTATAATATTGTGGTCTGTAAAGCTGATTTGCAGCTTAGTACTATGTATGAGACAGATCCCTGTGGCTTGTTTAATAAACTAGGTGTTAAGTACTCACCATAATGAGCACTCCTCTAGGCCCCCCCCCTACTGAAGGCAGAAGCAATCGGGAAGGAATAATAAATCCAGACTTGATGAATCACCGACTGAACAATTGGTTCGGTGAGAGTTTTATCACCTGGGAAGTTTGCTGTTTAGTGATTGGTTAAGTGAGTTGACAGCTCTGCTATAAAAGGGGAGCTGTCAAACCCAACAGTTGCTGGTAGTTGGTGCTTTGTAATAAACTTTTGGTAAAGATCTGACTCCAGGTGGATGCTTTCCAACTATTTTACACTAGGTTTGTTTAACCTGTAGTTCAAACTATTGCTTAGCAAAGTGTGTGAATGTAGAAGCCAATAAATATGCAAGACAATATCTCCTGCAGTCTTACTGGAGGGATTTAGCAGAGCAAACCAAATTACCTGCTATGAGAAAAAAACATTATTACTATTTTAATACAGCTGGCTTAATCACAATCAGTAGGATTGTCTAAGTACTCCAGCATTTCAAACTGTATCAAAGTGAGCTATTAGCAATTTCATCTGAGATTATTGAATTAAGAAAAAAATGGAATATCTTATTGTACCATTTGTTTTGTGTAATTACTGGCACACACTTTAGTAATTGATGGGAAAGATTATCTGGGCTTAATATTTACTGTCCAAATATCTAAATGTATCTTGCTGAAGATGGATAAATGCAACAATATTCTCATAATCTCATAGTGAATAATTACAAGTAATAAGTATAGGAAAAAGCACAGTAACAGTGGATAAGGTTTTTCTTCTGTAACAACAATATACAGCAGGAGAGCGATTTAGATTGGATTCAATGTAAATCTTTTTGGTGCAACACAAAATCATCTAAGAGAATACAGTGCCATACAACATGGGGAATTCCATGGAGCAAATGATTTAAGCAAGCAAATAAACTCTTAGGAGATCAACAACAGCACCAATTTGTTCATCAAACAACTGAAATCCATGCAGCCTTGGTTGTTGTGAAATCTCCTTTGGGTTTCATAAACACACTCACTGAAGTGGTAAATTTGGTTGGAGATATCTGTGTTCTCTCCTTGCACTTCTAAATTCTCTTAATATCAAGTCTCCGTCAGGTCATTTTAAGTAAACAATCTTGTTTTGGTAAATTGTAATGAAAATATGAAACAGACAGCAACATTCTTGGTCATCTGCACTGCATTTAATAAGTGCAGCTATTTCTAGCATGGAGAGAAATATACTCTCCATTCTGTTCATATTAAAGTTGAACAGATCTATTAAGAGAAGGAAGAACCCTTCTAATGCAGAAAATAAGCACGATTAAATATAAGAATTTAAGCCCAAACGCTGGTTGAAGCATTTTTTTTCAAGTTCAATTTTATATACGCCTACATTCAATTTTCTAAATTTATCTCTTGAGTCTTTCCGCAATTCATGAAATTAATTCTTCACATTCATCATTTGAATCAAAAGGTGACTTAAATGAAACTCTTGTCCATTACTAATAACGGCTCAAAAATAAATGTCAACTTGTAACTAAATGTCTTATATACGATGAGGCCATCAGCCTAGCAAAGTGACTGCGGACTACACCTGACTCCAGAGTTGCAAATAATGGATGCTCTCTACAGTCAATGGAGTCTGGATAAATTTTGAAGAATCCTGCTCATCAGGATTGGACTTTTAGCCGCATGCTAAGAGGAGCTTATACGTTTGGGTGGATGAAGTGGTTCATGTCTCAACAGGCTAAGTCTGTTGGATGGTGACGAAGTTAAGCAGTTTCAGACATGTTTAATACTTAGATAGGAGGCCATTAGAAAAACCCACATGTGTAGGTTGGGACTGATAAGTTGAAAAAGGTGTCCCAGAAGAAAGTACAGGCTATCCTTGACTTACAACGGTTCATTTGGTGACCATTTGAAGTTACAATAGCACTGAAAAAAGTGACTTATGGCTGTTTTTACCACTAATGACTGTTGCAACATCCCCATGGCCACATGATTTACATTCGGATGCTGGACAACTGACTCACATTTATGACGGTTATTGTGTCCGAGAGCCATGTGGTCTCCTTTTGGGACCTTCTGACAATGGAGAAACCAGATTCCCTTAAGTACCGTGTGATGAATTTAAGAACTGCAGTGATTCATTCAACAAAAGTGGCGAGACAAATCATAAAACTCACTTAACAAATTTCTCACTTAACAGCATACATTTTGGACTCAATTGTGATCGTAAGTTGAGGACTACCTGTAACCACAAGCTACTTCCATATTGTTGTCAATGTCCATGTAGTCATTAGCAATCAAGCTTGATTTAAAGTTGCTGTTTTTTAATCCTGCAGAGTATGGATCTTCTGGTAACCATAATAATGCCACCCCAGATGATTGACACATTGCCTTTGCGGTGAAGAAAATAACGGAAATTTGTCCTCAGCTCCCAGACTTTATGGTTTTGATATTTGCCATCCTAGGGAGGGCCGTCTTTGGTATCTGGCAGCTTCACATAACATATTTGGAGAGTTGAAGCAAATGAATAGAAAGATTATATCAGGAAGGACAGTAACTGACATCCATTGAAGTGAGAACAGAATGTATTTTCCCCTTACATTTGAAGGGTTTATGTAATTTCCATGTATTTCCAGCAAGAAACCACAACTCCCACGCTCAACACTAGTGGTTGTTGGGGGATTCAGCCATTACAAAAACAAGGTTGCAGGCCACATATAGAAGCTGATTGTGTTGTATTATAAAGGAGTCCTTGAAGATTCAGTGACATAATACCGGTGTTCCTAAATAGAAATCTTTATTTTATACATTGGCCAAAACCTCGCTTATCTATTTGTCAAGTTCACAGTTGCATGATGAGCTTTCTAACAACTTGTTTGTGCAACCCTGATAACCTTTGAAGTTAAAATACCCAAGAGATGGCCAAAGCTAAGAGCATTCACTTCCTTTCTATCTCACATGGAGAAAAAAGCAAGATGCTCTCATTTCTTCTGAGACCTCCTGTCAGAAAGAGAAATCACTGGCTACTCTCTCTGCGCTTTCTAAATCATGTACTGTCAGCAAGAATTATGAATGCCTTGGTCATTTTAAAACTCAATACTGTAACAGTCTTCTAAAGGCTGTCAAATTCTTGGAAACTTATGGCACACTTGGATGACCACCAAACTCATCACAAGCACTTCCAGGCTTTGAAGAGTTCCCCTACCTTAGTGACCTTATTTTTCTTCTTTCTACTTCTTGAATATTTGCTCAATAGATTTACAGAGTCAGGCTAACTGCTTCCAAGAAGTAACAGGCTAAGGTACAAATGTTCAAAGCAAGGGCAGCAGCTCATTCATTGGTAAAAGACACAGGAACAACTGTCCATTTTTAACCACTGTGCATGCATACTTTGAACACACGTACGGACATGTAAGGATGGAACATTCCTTGGTTGTCTATTTTTAACCACTGAGTTGACAGTCAGATAGTAACAATAGTATATGCTCCATTAAATGTTTGGATAGAGAAGTGTGGAACTGTCCTTGCTCCCTATGACCACTATTGAGTGAGTTCATACGTGATATGACTAGGCATCTATTTCCAGAGCCACACAAGGATGCTGAAAAGTATTTTCTTGGGGAAGGTCTGTATTTGCTTATCAATAGTAGGTTGTGTCATTCAACAGTCCTTGCCACATGCTAAGTAAATAAATGTTAATAGTCCAACACAGCGAAATGTGTAACTTAGATTGCTAGAATGGATACATTGCTTCTTTATGGACAAGGGCCATGATGGCGAACCTTTTAGAGATCGAGTGCCCAAACTGAACCCCAAAAGCCACTTATTTATCGCAAAGTGCCAACACGGCAACACGTGCCCACCATGGCCATCAGCAACACCCCATGACACTCCCCTTGCAGTCATCAGTGACCCCTCATGATCCCCTGCAGCCATCGGTGCCCCCCGGACCATCGGGACCCCCCCAGCGTCTGCGGTCCACTGTGAGCTATGGGGGAGGGGAGACCTGCATCCCTCTGGATTTCTAGTAAATAAATCTGTTCTGGGGCGATAGTGCGCATGCCCACAGAGGGGGCTCTGAGTGCCGCCTGTGGCACCTGTGCCAGAGGTTCGCCACCCCTGGGCTAGGGCATAGCTTTGCAAACCTCACGTGTTCACCCTCCATTTAAAATGGCTCAAATTCAGCATGGTACCTACAGGAATCACACAATGCTTTTTGTTTTCTCTTTCTCTTTTCTTTTTTTAAAAAGCATCTGTCACTTGGTTGAGGTGGGCAGCTATAGAAATTAAATAAATAAAAATAAATGAAAGGCTTCCTTTTTCATCACCATCAGGAAGTGATTCCAAATACAGTGGGGCCCCAAGTCAAATGCATAAAGCTCCTTAAATAACAGGAATGGGAAGAAGAATTCTGAACATTTGTTTGCTTCTGTGTATCAAAATATTAAGTAATTCTGATGTAATGGATATACCCAGCAGAAAGAAAAGAGGGAATAAGTGATCTGTAAACAGAATTGAAAACAGGAGGATTATACAAGGTCAGGAATAAACAGTCTCTTTTTAAACGGCTAACAGGAGGGGAAATATTGCCTATGCTCCAAGCAGAAGTATGCAGAAGCAATATATTTAAATCATACAGCATATTCCTTTCCCACATTGTTATAATGGAGCCACAAAAGGAAAAGGCCGTAATGATTTAGCTCACTACTGTATCTTCTTCACATTTCCTTGCTTCAAAGAAGCATGTGGGCTGGATTGAGGGAATGGGAATGTTTCCTCTTCTTCATGTTTAATTTAATTTAATTTAATTTATTTGATTTGATTTGATTTATATACCGCCCTCCTCCTGAAGGACTCGGGGCGGTGAACAGCCAATTAAAATACACATACAAAAGTTAAAAACAAATAAAATATCATATAAATAGCCGGCCAAATATAAATTCTAAAAAACTAATTAAAATTTAAAACTCTCAACCCTAAAACAAATTAATAAAACTAACCCAAAAGGGGAGGAAAGAGGGCTATCAGGACAACCTGGCCTGGATAAATAAATAGGTCTTAAGGGCACGGCGGAATGCACGGAGGTCAGGGATCGCATGTATCTCCAGGGGAAGTTCTTTCCTCATTGTAAGAGCAGCCATAGAGAAGGCTCTCCCTCTGGGTGTTGCCAGCCGGCATTGTTTGACTGAGAGCACCCGGATGAGGCCCTCTCTGTGGGAGCGCACTGGACGATGGGAGGCAATAGGTGGTAATAGGCGTTCCTGTAAATAACTAGGTCCTAAGCCATGGAGCACTTTAAAGCAAAACGCCAAAACCTTGAAGCGCACCTGAGAGACCACTGGGAGCCAGTGCAGCCCGCGCAGGAGAGGAGTAATATGGGAGCGACCTCTTGCCCCCACAATCCCCCGTGCAGCTGCATTCTGAACCAGTTGAAGTCTCCAAGTGCGAACCAAGGGGAGCTCCATGTTGCCCTAATATGTTGCTTTTCCACATTCCACTACAAACATTTGGAGAGGAAAAACTGAATTCCTTCTATAAGGCAGCACACATTTTAAAAACTATTCAGTCCATGTGCACCAGTCTTCATGAAGCACAAGCCCTCTCTGCTATTCATTAAATCAGGCTATTTGATTTCAGGCTCTTTATACAAGTCTGAAGGGGGGAAAGGCCAGTTCATTAAACTTGATGCAACTCTTAAAGCATCCATATTATTTTTTTATCTAGACTCATGAGGAAATCTGGAAAAAACAATGGCTACTGTAATAAATAGTAGGTAGGCCCAAGGAACTTCTCCAAATGTCATTTTTATTTATTCTTTTATTTTCAAGTCATGAGTCATGCATAAATCAATTGTACTGACTATGAAGTAACAAGAAAGCATTAAAGCACTGGAAAAAAGGTGATAAACAGATGTGGGTGGAAAAAAATAAAGTTCTCATTGAGGGATGGAAACAGCTATATGATACCATGATGAAGCAGCATGTACATTTTTTTCGATTCTCTGCAGCCATTGAAATCCAGCATCCTTCTTTGCTAGTTTTTGCATGTGATCAGCCTAGGCAAACTTTGCATGCAAGTGTTAAAAAGAATTGTTCTGATAGATTTTTACTGCGTTTTAATGAGCAATTAGTATTTGTAAAAGGAAATCATGAAGCAAAGTCCTGGTCAGGATAGACTAAAACCAAGGAGAAATGCCCTAATGTATTTTACATACATTAGCTTTTTTAAGGCCACTTTGTATAGAAAAAGGTAATTGCTGTAGACCAGTGGTGGCGAAACTATGGCCAAAGGCGGCACTCAGAGCTATTTCTGTTAACATGCACATGATCGCCCCCGCACAGAGTTCTTTACTAGAAAATCAGAGGGACGCAGGGCTCCCGTCTCCTTCTCCATGCGCATTTCCAACATCACCCGCTCCTCTGCTCAGCAGCCCAATGGGAGCGCTTTCTCCCTTCCCTATCTGAAGTAAGGCGGACGGCTCAAATGTGGCATGGAGTCTGCAGTGAAGGTGAGAGAGGAGAGGAATTAGGTTGGATAGGAGCAAAGCTCACAGCGGGCCACAGAGGTTGGGGGCAGCCGCTGGGCACGGGGGTATGGGGTGGCGGCAATGACAGTGGGGGGGGGAATGGAGGTCGCCGATGGGCACTGGGGTTGCCGATGGCCATACAATACGTGTTGCCATATTGTCCCTTTGCGATAAATAAAGGCTTTTGGGTTGAAGTTTGGGCACTCGGCCTCTAAAAGGCTCCCCATGGCTGCTGTAGAGAAACCCTTCTACTTTTTTAAAAAATTAACTACCGCTGGCTTTAAAAAAGAAACTTGTGGGGATTTAGAGACCAAACGCAAGAATTATTTTTTTTTGTTTTCCTCAATGCAGTGACTGATTAAAAGCCTCTCTATATAGAATGTGTTCAGCTTCTGATGAAACTGTCAAATATATTGGAATTTTGATGATGGATATCAGAAAATAATTATTTATGCACGACTAAGATTTCTTTGCTGCTCCATTATAAATGGGCTCTGAATGTCTTAGAAGAATTGAAGATGCATTAAAATCAAGAGACAAAATCAATAAACTATATTTAAAAAAGCACCATTCACTGGGAAATGTACAAACTAACATCTCTCACCCAAGGCCTTAGCAGATGGGCTGTTTTTTATATTTCCCCCAAAAAAATGACAGTGGGGAAGAAGCAATCTGGGTGTGGGAAAAGCTATTGCAGAAGGGTGAAAGGGGATTACCCTTCAGACATTTCAGTTTGTGGGTCCATACAGATGAAACTCCCCTGGTGACCTTCAACAAGCCCTTTTCACCCCAGCCTCACTGGAGGGCCAGCTCCATTCCGGAACACATGAAGTATAGTTTTGTTTAATCTAGGGATTCCCAGACTTTGAGACACTACAATTCCTTAAAGTAAGTAAGTAATTTAAGTAACACCTTACAAAATTAAATAATTCATTGGGATTATGGTTGAACAAAAACTAAATATACCACTTAATTACATTCATTTTTTTTATCTCAAATAAAACAATATAGAGCTAGCCCATCTGGACAGCAAAAATTCAGAGAGCTGCAAAGATAACACAAAAAAACATTCTGTAACATAAACGACAAATTCAAGAATACAATCATGATGGTGATTTAAAGAATCCCTTTTGTGCTTGGCAAACTTGCTTGGAAGTACAAGAACAAAGGAATTGGAGTTCATGTAGGTTTTCTATTTATAGCAAAGACCCAGGATATTTTCAAGGTCTGCCAACATCACCTTCTAAAAAGGAAGCCTGGTTTTGTGAACAATAATGTGTTTACTTTCTCTGAGTACCTAATTAAAAATAAGCTTTGCCAGTTTTAAGGATTTATCTCTTTGCTTGCCCTGTGTCAAAGCAAGCAACCTTTATTATATTGAAGGATCTGCATACAGCAACCAATTGTGCAATTCTGTCTTGCAGGAACCAGGAAACGCTTGGTACTTGGTACACACACACACACACTCAAAATTAATCCTCATTGAGTTCAATGGGTCTTCTTCTGGATAAGTGACAAAACAAGTGCAAAATAGTCATTTCCCCCTTCTTAAAAAAGAAATCAAAAATCCTGATCAAGAAACAGAAACATTGAATTACAGGAATCTACACTGTGTAGCTGTATAAAGAAAGCAAGTGATGTTATGAAAACAAATGCAGTTATATTAAGAAATCAGATTACATTATGAAAACAAGACAAAGCAAATGGAGTGGTTTTAAGAAAAAATGGAGTTGGACACGGCCTGAGTGTTTGGCATATGCTCCAAAAATGCAGCAATATTGAGTTTCCTGGAAGAAGGATAGGGTATAAATCTAACAACAATAACAACAAAAGCCACATTTGTCAAGGGAACAGTTCGCTTTAGATTTGGAAATAAAACCGCAAAAGGGCATTTTTCAATATAGGTTTTATTGTGTCGTTAACTTTCCTTCATAAAATATTTCAAGGCAAGCTAACATGGTAATTGTTCATTGCAACTCTCTTCTTATTGCTTCAAGAAGAAAAGATGGGGTAGCTGTGAGATATTTCTGGATTTCTAGCAGTAATAGCATGTTCAATTTCCTTTGCACATGATCCAAGCTTCATAGTAATTACACTTTGCAGAATTCCCAGTTAGTATGGCCAGATTTAGGAATTAAGGGAGCTGGAGTCCCAAGAGATATCAAGAATATCAAATGGAGATGGCTTCTACAGAATGCAATATATGCAGACTTAACATGGAGACAGAAGCTTTACATCAGTGGTTCCCAAACTTTATCAGTCCACTGCCCCCTTGGTGCTACAAAATCATCCTCAGTGCCCCACCCACCCACTATAAATAGCATTATTCAGAATAGCAGTTTGCATGACCCACTAAGGAAGTTAGTAACAGTAAAATACAAAACTGTAATAATTAATTGCACATTTATTCAAAATCGAATTTAAAAATCTTTTTAATCATAATTCAACAAAATTGTTGAACATGATCCAGTGATACCAGGTTTTCAAAGTCTGATAGTCATTTATCAAGAACCTTA
>JANHFO010001804.1:128246-142915 GCA_032468095.1 Pareas carinatus
TTTCACGAGTACAGGTATGTAGGTCCAGGTGTGTTCGGGTCTTTTCCCGTGTAGATAGGGGGCAATGTTCATTTCTGTTTCAAGGTCTTTGAGTCAGTGATGTCCAAAGACATTTCCATGACCATGTTGTCAGCATGACATCATGGAACGCTGTTACCTTTTCACCGAAGTGGTGCCTAATCGCATTTGCATGGTTTCAAACTGATAAGTTTTTAAGGTGTGCAAATATCAAAACAATTGATTCAAATATTTTGAATCATTTACTGTAATTGTCATAGTCATTTATTGACCCAATTCAAACATATTAAAGGAAAGTGTTATGAAATATAATTTAGAAAATAGATAACATAAGGTATCTAACATATTTGAAGTAAAGTATTTAAAACAGTAATTATACCTCAAAATATCAATATTTTTATTTACCAATCTAATTGGGCTATGAATATACATAGACAGGGCTGAAAATGCTTAGAAAATTAGAAAATGCAGCTCTATCAAAGAATGAAGGCTACAGCCATATTTAAACTTCCCTAAGATTAGATCCCAGTGAAGTCAATAAGGATGTTATGAGACGGCATGCAAGGCTTTATAGGAGCTGCAAAGATCAAATTTCAAAAACTATTTATTCATCTAGTTTTATTGGAATGCATGGGCGTATTCCAGATGTCATGCTTGAATATACATATTTTACTAGACTACTAAATAGTTAATTATCCCATTAATTTCAATGTATTTTAATGCAGGTTATTTTCTCTGAATTCAAAATGAAATTGTACTTACCTATAAGTGGTTGCCTGTGACTTTAATAGCAGAGTATTCATTTCAGTAGTCCCACAAAATTGTATTTATTATCTAATACATGTCTCGTTACAGTATGTAATAGTAGCCTCCATCATGAAAAGACTGAAAATCGTCTCCTCTTTTTTATATTGTGGTGAGATCAGAAAATATGGAAAGCACATTGTCATAGAAGACTTAATCTGGCTAATAAAAGGAGAACCAACTAATTAAGTCAGATCAATCTTGACTTCAGAAAAGCTAAGCAGGGTTTGACCTGATTAGAACTTGGATGAGAGGCCACTGGGGAATTGCAGAGATGAAGCCAAGGCTGAGAAGTTTAAAAAAACAACCTGGAAGATGGTATTGATAAACCATTTCTATATTATTGTCTGGAAAACCTGGATTTCTTGAGTGACCCAGAACAAAACTTGACTTCCATGCACAGCTGGAGTTTCTGATCATGTCATTCAACATCAATTGATTCCACATCAGTGTGATTCTACATGCTATTCTGAAATTAGAATAATTTGGTATCTTCTCTTCATCTTGTGTTTCAATTTCTGAAATACTATGCAAGATTGCAAAGGCATGTAAATACCAGAGATGCAGACAGTGTCAAAACTGGGAAAGGATTAAAAATAATGCTCCAGTGACTATGGGCTATTTGTATAGTGTTCAATCTTCTTATAAATTTTCCAGATATATTTTCCTTTCTGAAATGAATTGTTCAAATGAATAAAAAAAGTTACTTAACTGCATTAAATAAAGAAGTCCCATAGATATTTCTTCCCTACTCATCTCTACTACTAATATTCCATTGTTAACAAATTTTATAACAGTTTGCTGGTCTTTCAAGGCACTCAAGCTCTCTGAAACAACATTTTAATTCTACTGAATTATATATCTTTTTTTAAACTTTTCCTAGAACATATCTCCTAATATTACTTATAGGATCAGGATAATTATTTTAGGGTTTTGTTTGTCCTCAAAGCTTTTTAGATAAATAGTAAGAATTTCTAAATCCAGGTACTGTACCTTAGAAATATTAAAAACATGCTGGGAAAAACTTTTCTTCTACTTAGGTAAAAAATTTTTCAATAATGTATTTTAAAAAGTATTTTATTAAATTAATGTTCATGTGTGTGTGCGAGAGAGAAGGGAGGAGGGAGAGAGAGATGGAGAGATGTGGGTGGTGTGTTGGCATATCAGGACTGCCAATAGACTAAAATAAAATCAGACAAGCCTTTTTTCTTAATTGGTCAGGTCTTTTTAAGATTTCAAAAGACACTTGTAAAGTTATTACTTCTCTTTTAAGAACAAAAAATCTTGTAAGTATGTGTCTATTCCCAGTGGGAATTGGTAGACTAACCTCACTGTTATAAAATTGTATGGTGGCCAAACTTCATGTTTTTCTTGTGTTCAATCAACCATTTAACTGCACCGCCTATGATTATTTTCAACTTCAAGCAAATACTGTTGTAGTAAAGAAAATGGTTTATTGTGTTCATAACATAGTCCCAGGGTTATGAGTTGGGCAAAATGCACACAGTTGTTTTAAAGTGTTTTGTGCCACCTGTGAAAAAAACACTAAATATATTATTATAGCTGCATGTAGCAATTACAGAATTTTCAAATAGTAGTAGTATAGATGTCAACCATGTTCAACATGCCTATCCAGAGAAACAACAACTGGACCTATATCTTGATGGCATGTACTTTGAATGTGAGAGGGGGAAACAAACTTGTATTTGTTTCTGAATATAATTGAGAAGCAGATGAAACTAGCAGGCAAGTAATGTGCTAAAAAGAACAATAAAATTCTTAGCTTTCAATTGTTTCTGCTTGCTCTACAAGATCCAATGCCAACAGGCCAGCAGACTCATAAGGATTCAATCTAGTTCTGAGCACAGTAGGGAGCTTACTTGATGGCTCTTTGAACTGAGATTAATAGCTTAGCTAACCCTTTTTGATCCTGCCATTTTGAAATGCTTTTAGGAGTAGCTGATTGAGCAATTTTCCTTATGTAGGCCTCCTTTACCCACTTTAGTTCATCACAGCTTTTCTTTGTTTCAACCATATGATTAAAAAGGCATGAAACCTGCAAGGTTTGAAATACCACCATCCTAATGACAGCACACAATTTCTGTCTTCTGTTTCTACTCAAATGTTACCTTTAATGTTTTAGTTGTATCAAACAGATAAGGATATTCCAATAGGTAAAAACAGGTTGTCTTGTACAAGACAATAAGCTAATGAATAATACCTGCACCTCTTAAGAAATGGTCAAATTGGGAATTAGCTATAGCTTCATTTTTCATTTTAGCTGGCTGTAAACTGCCCTGAGTCTGTCAGGAGAAGGGCAGTATATAAATGTAATAAATGAATTTTTTTGAAAAGAAACAGGTTGAAAGGTGAGAGGAAATTAGACTACATCAACAGTACTAATTCCCATTCGATTCAAAGGAACTGAATTCCTTGCTTTTTCCTTTATTTTCAGCAGAAACCGAATGTAACAAATCTAGACACTATCCTGTCCAAGGGCATCTGAAAAGTCAGAAGAACAATGTGTAATAAAAGTTAACCAACAGCATAACAAAGGCAATGAAAGGAGTAGGTGGAGGGGGAAAGAAGGCAGCAAAGATAATTGATACAAATGGAATTATTGTCCTCAACAAAAAACTTGAGACCTTCAAATAGATAAATACTTGGGAAAATCTCTTCAATTATTCCAGTGTTTCTCAGCCAGCCATTTGAAGATGTGTGGGCTTCACCTCCTATACTTCTCTAGCCAGCATACTAGGAGATTTTTAACAGAATTTTAATCTTCTATACCAAATACATTATATGAGATTCCCAACTACTTGCAATGTTAACCTGTGTCTATTAGTAAGGTTAGGCATAAATTTTAATCCTTAGGAGATTGCTAGATCACATAGAATTCCAGAAACAGCTTCTCAAAGAATGCTGATAAATCAGTCTCAATACAAATGGAGAGAAGTGGAATTCTTAAATATCCCAATCTCTTTCCTTACTCAGTTTAGCTATCTGTCTTTCTCTACTTTTTTTCAGACTTACTTAATTGCTTGAATACTTTTTTTTTAACAGTGCTCCATTATTAGAAATGAAGATAGCTTCTGATGTTGTTGTTAAAATAAAAAGATGCAAGTTGTGGAGGGTTGGGGATTGGTGTCTTTGACTGTTAAAAATGTTTCTTGCTGTTTTTTCAGTCCAACAAATACTAAAGTTACAAAAACAGTACAACCAAGGTCACCATTTTGGGATACACAATAGGGTAATAAAAGAAGAATGAGGAAAATAAAGAGAGTGGGAAGACAGGGGAGGAAAGAGGCTTGTAAATAATTAAAACAAAATTCATAATAGCGGCTAACAGTCTACAATGATAGACTGCATAGCCCGCCTATAAGTATAATTTGAACATACTACTTTTATATACGTCATGTTTTAGGTCTAACATAAAGAAATCACACTTGAATGTGATTTTGAAATGCTTTGGGATCCCACAATAAGTTATTTTTCATGCAGAACAATTGAAAGCTTACAACTGAATTCAAAGGAATAAATCGTATACTGTATATTCAAGCTATTGTGCCTTCAGTCTTTCTATACAATTTCTGACAATAATTGTTAGCATGTAAATAGAGTAAAATCAGATAAAAATAAGATATTCCATTCACAATTATCAAATATTTGACTCTGATCATTGAAAAACACACTGGGGTATGTTGATAAAGGTATCAACATATCATTTCTCCTAAAGTATGACGGAAAATATAAAATATAAATATCATGTCTGCTTGATTTCACTTTGTAGGCATAAGGTAAAGGTTCATCTCGCACATGCGTGGTAGTTGGTCCGACTCTAAGGGTGATGCTCATCTACATTTCTAAGCCAAATAGCCAGTGTTGTTTGAAGACGTCCCCGTGGTCATGTGGCAGGCATGACTGAATGCTTAAGGCGCACAGAGCACTCTTACCTTACCACTGAAGTGGTTCCTATTTTTCTACATGCATTTTTACATGCTTTCGAACTGCTAGGCTTGTAGAAGCTGGGGCTAGTAACGGGAGCTAACTCCATTACGCGGTGATAGGGATTCAAACTGCCAACATTCTGATCAACAAGCTCAGGGTCTTAGCCACTGAGCCACTGTGTCCCCTTTGTAGGCAAATAATGACCAAACATTTGTAAAAGACTCTGAAATAAAATCCTTACAGATATCTAGTTCTTTTATACTTTCTCTGGTAACAAAAACAGTTATACATTAGTGTTTCAGAAAACACTAATTAAGATCAGATAATAAACACTATCATTTAAAAATGTTTATGATGACAGCAAAGAGGGAAGAAGATTACCAGAGCCCAAAACTCATGTACACACTAGAAAAATTGGCAACTTTTTTCAAAAGTCTGTTTTTATTAATTGTTCTGAATTCCTTTTCCGTTAAGAATATCAGCAAACATATAGAATTATGGCAGAATGACAAAAAACATTTATAGACATGTATGTAAAAGAAGACTTTACATTCAAATATATTTGTGACATATAAGAAAAGCAGTAACTGGACTCAAACTTTTAAAAAAAACTGTGCAATGAATATATCAATGGACAAATCCGATTGGTTTATTTTCCATTTCAGGGAGAATCACAACTAGCCAATCACCAACTCCATTAAACTGAAGTAGCAGTTTGATAGACTAGAGCAGATGAGCCAAAACTAATGAAGAGCCAGGAAACAGGAAGTGATCAAAGAATTTATAGCATAACATTTAATTTTCAAAGAAATAAACTATCAAATGGGATTCTGGCAGCAACTGGAGAGGCATAACTGATTGCAGAGAAACCACCTATGCATATTGTTTTTCTCTCTTCTAAGAATAGTTGCATAGTTTTGTGTATTATAGGAATATCCAGTCTGAAAAACCTGACCAAAAATTGGAGGAAATCAACTTACAGAGGAATCATTGAGTCCATAATCTGCACCTCAATAAATGTCTGGTTTGGCAATGCAACAATACAAGATAAATATAGACTTCAAAGAATAATTAGAACTGCAGAAAAAATAATTGCTACAAAACTCCCCCCCATTGAAGATCTGTACACTGAATGATCCAAAAAAAGAGCTGGGAGAATAATTATGGATCCCTCACACCCTGGACATAATCTGTTCGAACTTCTCCCCTCTGGACGATGCTACAGAGTATTGCAAACCAAAACAACCAAACATAAGGACAGTTTTTTCCCTCATGTCATCAACCTACTAAACAGCTAATTCATAGGACAGTGTTAGTGTGAAGGGTGTCCTTTGTGACAAGATGAAATGGTTTTTGTCCACACTTTATAACAAGACATGATGAATGCTACATATTTTAAGACAATGAATGTATCTTATGCTTATATACTTAATTGATTATGCCTATATATACAAACAATCATGATTATGCTTATATATTCAAACTGACTATGAATATATCTTGATTGTATCCTTGTTGTGTTGTGTATGTATGTAGTTTGCACTCTATTCTACTTCTAGCTCTTGCTTGTTTCAGTCTTACTCATTCTAGTAAAATGTGGCTTTTGGCAGAAAAGAAGATTCTTTACCCATTTAATATAATGATTAATTTACTTGACTTCTCTGGAAATCTGACAAATTCTAGAATGATTATCTCAGGTTAGAAACATGGGCAAAAAGCTGAGGGACAATGATTTGCTTGGCAGAAATTTAGGATTCAATTTGGGATTCAAGTGGAACATGGACTACTAAATTTATTCTGACACTGCCATTAACCACATCTACTAACCAAATGGAGTTTTTATGCTGTTTGAATTTTGAACAGCACAAATATTTTGGAACTATAAACACTGTCTAACAGCAATATGTAAATAAAAGACTTATTGTGTTCCCTAATGCATTCCCGTCCTCCTTTACTGATTGCTGGGTAATGCTTATAGTAATTGTAGGCTTTTATGAAATAGGAATCCCATTTCTCGCTACAAAGAGCCAGGGTAAGTGCTGCTAACATTGTCAATAAAGACTCACACAGTTTCAAGACATAAGCTTTTCAATTATTAGTTTGTGTGCCGTCAGCTCAAAATAGGTAAGGAAAGAAAACTCATTGTTTGAGGTAAATGCTTTCTCACAGCCTAACAGTATGAAAATGTATTTCCAATTACTCTCCCTTTACCCTCCCTATTTTGCAAGAAGCACGTGAATTTTTCAAAAAAAGCTTCACTTATATATAGGTGTTGAGGTGCTAATGCATCAAATGTCACAGCTCTGTAACAGCAGGTGGCAGCATGTCACTGACCATGGTTGATCTTAAGAAAGTTAAAAAAATTAAGAAATGTATGCTGTGGGTGTGAGAGAACCTAATTAATAGCAGAAAATGCAACATTATTAACAAGGATGTGGGTGTGTGCTTTTTAAGCCTGGAAAGAAAGACCAATGAGAAAATGATAAAGGATGGGAGACTACAGTATTTTAGCCTCTTTCTAGCACAGGGCTTTCTTTCTAGACTCATCACCTTAGAAGCTGTCCTCTGAACACGCTCCCATTTGACACTGTTGAAATTTGACCAATTCACTGTTCAAGGAACCACAGTAAATGTTCCATTATTTATTCTAATTAATAGCAATCTAGGATAAAATTACTTTTTTTCTATTTTAACAGCACAAAAACTTAGGTGACTTCTATTATCCATGTTTCGTCATCTGAGGAAGTTTTAAATGCACACTCCTCTTTGTAACATACATGCTCTCTGCACTGTGCCCAGAAAGCCATTTCCTTGTGAAGCAGCATTTAGAATCCCAAGGGATTCATTGCATTCCATTTTGTTCCATTTTTTCTAAGCACTTAGAAAAGTGCTCATTTATTTACTGTTTATTTTTCCCAGTAAAACCCCTGGTTCAATTAACAGCTACTGAGATATCTGTTCTTAGACAATCAGCATCTAACCCACAAAAAATATGGTAGGCATAGCAGGCAAAAAGAAAGACTATTAAATAAGATTATTTAGAAACACATTAGGAACAAATAGAAAGAGTTATTATTCGTGGGCTGTCAGACTTTTAAACAAATAATAATAATATAACAACGTGATGTGGTTGACTTGCAGGGTCAGCACAGGTTCACATGATGAAATAGGACTGGGCGCTTGTTAGTCGGTTCACTGGGCTAGGGATTCTTGTCTTTGTCTTCACTGTGAGTTGTTTGCACACATGTTGTACTATGACAATAAAGGTTTCCATTTATTAGACTTATTTTGTGTATAGTATGGTACTCAAACTGATGAACAATAGTTACAGTGTAAACAATCTGTATAACATACTGAAGTCCTATTTTGTGTCTGAACTTTTACTTCAAAATGATTTGATTAGAGAGTCACTGCCAAAAATTACACAAGTTTCTCTGGAAAAGCTAGATGTTATTAGCAATTTGAACAATGTCAGCACTAGATTAGTATCTAATTAAATTCATATAATCTGCTTGTTGGCTGACCTTAAATGCTCTCATTTCCTGTCATTTCTTTATATTGTTCTTCCTCTAAACTGCTTTGGTGCAGTAATAAATAATAGACAACCTAATATTCTTTTTTACAAAAATTAAACAGTAACCTTAACAGTTAAAATAATATAATTACCGTAACGGTACAGTGGAATTAGGCAAATATAAAGCTCTAAGAGAAGCAATAAAATGTGTTTCTCTTCTCTGTGAAAATATCTAGTAAAGGAAATCCATGACATGATGTCATCGTGTTCAGAATGTTTCTTTTGCTTACAAATGATAACCAATGGATGAAAACAGATTATGTACAATAATATGTATTTGATTTTTATGAAATATATCCAAAAGCCATATGTAGAATAAATGCATCTGTTGGAAGAAGTGACATGTTTCTAAAGTGTGTACCTCCCCATCCAAAGTCTATTGAAGCAGGTTTGGTAGCTTTAACAGAAATAAATTTTAGTTATAGAAAAAAAAATCAGGTAGACAGAAAAGCAGCATATAACTAGCTGCGTTCTCCTACCAGAAGCAAAGTTAGGAATAGAATGTTCACTGGCAAAAAGCAGGAAAGAGGAATTTGAGATTAACGATCTCATCAACAAAGAACAGAAATAGTACAGCGATAGAACCACAGAAAAGAATCCTAATATACTTTCTGCTTCTTGTGGTCAGTAGGTTACGAGAAACTGAAGTCACAACTTCCATAACATTCAGAAACAATGCTCTTCTTCTTTTCCCCTACTCTTGCAATTTTTAGGAAAGCAATCAAGAACATGAGAGAATAAGCCTGGTTTTTAAATTAATTAAACGGTGGGCAGGAAGGAATGGAACAGAAGAAAAAGCAAGTGGGAAAAATACATTCAAATTGAAAAAGAAAGAATACAGAGCTGTATGCAAGTTTCAGTTGAATTCTGGATTCAGAACAAAATGTATAGATGCAGAAAGATTTCATTGACTCCTTCCACATCTGAAACAGCTGGCTTCCCACTGGCAAAGTACCTGCTACTCCTTTGGGATTTCCATCCATTATCTGAACTTCTCTCCTCCCATGTGTAGTCATGAATGACACTTTTTCCTCACATGAAAAAGAAAACAGTGCTAGAGGTTGGAAGATGGGAGAAAGGGCAGTGGCTGGTACATTAATTTTCTTGCTATCTTATTGCAGATGGCTCTTCCTTTTTATTTTTCTTCCTGCTTTTGAAACTCTTCTCGTTTGACACACTGAGATAAGCCATGAGGATCGTCTCACAGTGCAGGGAAGTGAAAGAAATGAGGCTGCTGGCTGTGCCACAAATTAAAATACAGGTCTAAAACTTAGTAAATGAGGTTGGAGATTCAAAAGTCTATACAGACATGGGCGATGCATTTCCAGACAGATACATTTGTTTTTCAGGAAACTAAGAAAATAGAAATAAGACAACAAAACAGGGGCAATAATGTGGCTGACAGTTCAACTGTTAATTATAGTGAGATTGTGAAGTGAAGGCAAGAAAGACATCAGTAATATTTCAGCCTTTCCTTGTAACCCATCTTGACAACCTTTGCACATGGCTTTCTCTAACACACACAATAGAGAAATGCCTTTTCCCTGGCATGGTTTCAGATCAAGCTGCATAATGCAATATTTCTATGACATATTTTGATACAGGAAAATATCTATTAAAAAATTTAACATTTAAGTTAATCTGTCTTGCACTTTTTTTAAAAAAACATCATTCTTACAGTGTCATGGATGAAGTAAAGTATCAAACTAGGACTTGGGAGAGTTGAATTCAGAGCCCTACTAAATTACGAAATGATATGGTTAACCTTGGGTCGAGACTGTCCCTAAGTCACCCCTCCAGCTTTCATGCCTAAGGTGGGAGTAGAACTTATGATCCCCAATTTTATTCCCTTGTATCTTACCCACTATATCAAATTGGCCCTCGTATCAAAGAGCTATAATGCTTGTAACAAAAATTAATAATGCTTAAGTATTGCAGTATACAGTACTAGAAGCTTTTGAGTTAGAACTGGAAATACTTTCTTTGGCTACCAAGGTCCAACTTGGAAAAATGCTCCTTTTCTAAGAAGTCCTGGTTTATTTTGAAGGATGTGCATTTTATTTTCCATGAGGAGAACAACATGTTTATCTCATTCTCCCTAAGAATGTTTTCACTGCTGCTAAAACTGCCCCCATCTTCATCCTCCAGTTTCATACTAATCATTTGGAAATTAGAGAAATACATAGAACGCCTGTGAATCTTATATTGAGCTATACAAAACAATCAAGATGGCCGTGGCCTTTGCAACTTTGAAAAATTCTCCTAATGTGAGTCACGCAATATTCAGGCATGGTACAACTTCACATTCTTTAGAGCACAAAAGAACATTCATTACATCTTATAATGTCTTAAAGAAAATTGTTTCAAGAAATGATTGGAATTTGTGGAACAGTCTAAAAGGACAATGTCAAACTCCAGGCTTTTCTCCAAGACTGAGATCTTTTTGTTAATTTATTTTTTCCAACACTTTGCTTCATCAGATGGTTTTTGTTTTTTAATACCACATTTTGTATTGCTCCCATTTTAAGTTTTGTTCAATCGAGATCTAATGCCTATAACCTCTCATTTCTCATATACCAAGCAAAAATCATGGGGCAGTTCTCCCTGCTTTCCTTAGTACGTGATACATATCTCATTCTGAAAATTGTAGTCATCCTGACCACTTGCCAGAGATAATTTCTTCCCCCATAAATCTATGTTATTAAGTTAAAGTGGGCCAACCAAAATTGTAATAACAATAAAAATTTCTAAGATATTGGCCTAAAAGCAGTATTGTCATCACCAAAGGATGAAAGTCAAACAAATCATACCTTTGACACTACTATCTCCATTCAATCTTCCTTTCCCATTCCAATCCCTATGAAAATTACACTCTGACAAATATCAATATGGACATAGAACATGAAATAAATCCTACAGGTAGAAATTTTGCACATCCCCCATCTGCACAAGACACCTACTATAAATCTCCACTGATGTTTAAGCACCTAAAAACTCTTACTTCCTTGATACACTTGAAGTAATCACTGCTCTCTTTACACTTAAACAGCAGATGAAACTTGTAGAAGTCCATCTTACTTTTTTTTGCTGTGTTTTTTTCACTAAAGATACTCCTGTGATTGTCCTTTACCTCCCAGTTCATACGATCCAACAGGAAAAGCTTTTAAGATTATTTCTGGCTTGCAGATCTCCAGCTATGCAATGCTCTCAGGAATTGCTCTCAGGGAATACACATTTCATCTTGAAGGATCCTGTAGAGCTATGAAGGGATTTTTTTTTTAGGCTTCTCTGTATATTTTGATATTTTCAAAATGAATTATATCTTTATCAGGAGGAATTCTTTACAATCCAACAGATAAATGTGCACGTATATGTCTCTACAGTACATGGGTGCAGTATATACATGTATATGTGTGTGTAGGTCCAGGTGTGTTCGGGTCTTTTCCTGTGTAGAGTGGAAAGTCTCTTGGCGACGTTTCAGCAAGGTCTCACTGGCCATCTTCAGGCTGGTGCTTTTGGCTACTAGAAGCCAAAATCACCAGACTGAAGATGGCAAGTGAGACCTTGCTGAAATTATATATATATATTTAAATCATGTTTCAACCCCTAGTACGGCCCCTTTTATGGGAGGAGGCAAATGTCTCCTTTTTTCCATCCTTTCATCCAAACTCATGAATAATCAGGTTTAGAAAGCCAGTACTTTTTTTATGTTGTCTTTTTGTTATATTGTGTTAGATGTTTTTTGTGCTGGCACATAAATAAATTCATATACACACACACACACACACACATTTATGCAAGAATGACCAGGAATTTAGTTACTCCTTTTTTGATGAAAGAAGGGGAAGCGTTTTCTTTTTTTAAAAAAATCCCAGAAGCTCTGGAATCTCTGGGAACACATAGCAATTTGCAGATTTGAAGCATACAGGGTGAGTTCTCTTTGGCTGTACCTTCTGTGGCCTCAGCATAGGTCAGCTCTATATCAGAAATTGCTCTTTGCAAATTCTAAACCCACAAGTACATAGACATTAAGCTAAAAGTGTTTTTGATCTGGAAATGGCAAGGACAAAGTACAGCAATCACAGGGTGCTTTTAAAATGGGCTGAGAATTTCTTGCTATGAGAAAGCTAGTGATTATGGCAGTGTTGTGAGTTTGAAGCATTATCTACATAAGATGCCTTATTGCTTAGTGCAGCCCAACCAATCTCACGTAGAACCATTGGTTTTGTAACCTTCAAACAACAATATCACAGGTGAGATAGCAATAGCAGATCTTATTCTTCTGTCTGATGGTGGCTTTTACCATCAGTCGATGGTGGAGATTAGTTTCCAGAAGTTTAGATTATCAATGAATTTGAGTCTCTGCCTACGTAAAGCTCTACCTCTGTGTTTGCAAATAACAAGTGTTCTCTTTATAACTGGATGATGGGCACAGCTGTGTATTGCATGCAAGTGGTCTATCATTGCAATATATTTAAAGATTTAAAATGGCCACGGGGAAGGAAGCTGCTCAAAACCTCAGGCGGTGAGGTTCGGGACACTGAGGGGATTTTCGGGGGTATGGGCCGGTTTGGCCCGGCTCCAGTCCTCAGCCCCGGCTAGTAGATATCATCCCCGACCTTTTTCAGTCGGGTGAGGATTTCTCCTCTCCTGGGTTTTGCCCCAGGAGAGTTTTCTAACAAGCGGGAGCGGCAGGGCGATGGTGATGGCGGCTGCGTTTGGGCGCGACGCTGAGGCGGCGGCACTGAAACATCGAGCGGTGAAGTCTGGCGGCGGCGACCGGTGGTTTCTTCTTTCGGCCGCCGCAAAGTTCGGACTCCTTCCCCCTTCGTTTGGGGGCTCCCCGGGGGGTTACCCCTGTGGGTGCCTCCGTGGGGGGAGTATTGACGCAGCGCCGGAGTGGTGAAGTGGCGAACGGTCGGCTAAATAGTGAGGATGGCGACAGCGACGGAGCTTCTTCGATGGTCGCCGTAGGGTCTGTGCCTGTGTCTTCTCCCCCCTTTATGTGGGCTCCCCGGGGGGGTTACCCCTGGTGGGTGCCTCCTTCAGGGGAGCGGTAACAGTGGTAGTCATCTCAGCATCTACACAAATGGCGACGGACAGCAGGCCTTTGTACTTTATTTATTATTCAACTCTGATTCCTCGCTTTTGCCAGGCTTGTCGTTATCAGGGTGTATGGAGTCTGCTGATATGACTGAGGGGTTTCCATCTGGGAATGGGGGGGCCTGGGCTGGCTGATTCAGCTGGTTGGCGGCTCCCCCCTCCCCCCCTCGTGGCCTTCCTCGTTTTGCTTTGCTTGAACTCGTTTAGAACTGAGTTTGCTGCCATCTGGATGCCTGGAGGACAGCTTGGCTGGTTGGAGGACTTAGACGACCAGCTGACTTTGGAAGACCTACACTCGATGGGGGTGTCTTCAATGGGCTGCAATGTCATCTGCAGCCATGGACATTTTATGGCTCCTGGACTTATGGCCTTTTGCAAAAATTCGAGGACCGTACTTCTCTCCTGTGACTGACAACCCTCTATCAATCTTTGGTTCGCCTTCCCCCCCCTTTTTTTCTATTTTCTATTATCCTCCCCTTTTTGCTGGAGGTGTGTGGACTGGGATTTTAACATCAGTGCCCCTTAAAATCTTTTCCTTAGCTATCTCTTCCTCACCCTCAAGTTTTTATGTATATTTAGCTTCCTTAATAGTATTATATGAATTTAAAATTTGTAAACTTTTATAATAATGATCATTTACACCGCGGAGCAGCTTCGGGCCTTGAGAGATGTACCCCTCTCTCAAAGTGTTCCCGTCAAGCTGCCCAAGGCCTTCTGCGATGACGGGAAGGAATACCCGGAGAGAAGGTCCTTGGCCAAGAGTAAACTGAGGGGTTTTTTAAAGAAATTTTTAACTAAAATTTTAAAGGTTCAGAAGGAGGTTGGAGGGGTGGTGGGTTGGAGTGAGGGGAGGGGTAGTACAGCAGAAGACATGAAGGGGTCTGGGGCCAGGCTATCCCAGAACACCAGGGCTTCGGAGGTCAGCGGGGGAGGGAAGTCACAGGAGGGTGAGGTATTGAGGATCCCTGTGGTGGGGGGTAAGGGTAGATATAGCGGGGGCCGGGGGCCGAATCAAGTTAGGGGCACGCGCCCTCGCTGTATTCAAGTGTTGGCGCGTGCCAACCCCCAAGGTCCATCCTGCATTCTGGGCGGTACAGGTCTCCGGACCCAGGCCCTCTGGCTGATGGCTTGCAATGCCAGGTCCATAGTTAACAAAGCCCCCCTCATTTACGATCTTATCCAGGAGGGGGAAGCGGACCTGGCTGGTATTACAGAGACCTGG
>JANHFO010001804.1:152608-170557 GCA_032468095.1 Pareas carinatus
TTTAATGGGTTTTAATCATTGTATGTTGGTCTTTTTTATTTCTGGCTGTACACCGCCCCGAGTCCCTCGGGAGAGGGGTGGTATATAAATTTAAATAATAAATAATAAATAAATAAATAAATATCTCAGATAAGTGCATTGTCTGACAACCATTTGTCTGAAATTGTATAGGGTTTCCTGCCTGCAGAGTGGGTTGGACTAGAAGACCTCCAACTCTGTTATTCTATTATTCTGACTGGAGCCAAGTTCCTAATTTGTAGAAGGTGAAAAAACTCAATAGATCCTCTCTACTAGCTGTATTCTTAGCTATAACTGTACTCTACTAGTTGTATTCTGTAATGATTGTGAGAATCATCCTAACTATCTAGGCTTATGCAACCCAACTATAAAGTAAAACACTGAAAACAAACAAGCCAGCTATATATTAACCAAGCATGTTATGCAAACCCAGATATGTTGGAGGGAAAAGAAAAAATGCTAGTTCAGCAGATAATTATTTCTCAAACATCTCCCTGTTTTCAAAGTACCTTCTTACTTTCCTCACTCCTTACACCCACTTAGTTCATTTATCTTTGTTATCACTGTTGCAATCGGAATAGATGAGGCTTTGCTAGATATTGTGATTTAAAATTAATGGGGTTCCTCTGCCAACAATATGAAACAGATTGTTGTGATTAGAACTAAACTATGATTTATTAACTATATGTCCTTTTGGCTACTAAAAGACTAGAATTTAAGAAAAAAAAGACCACCTTTGGATTGGTGATTGGAACAGAAATAAAGTAATTGGGTCTGTCTTGGTTTTTCTTTTTCTTCCTTATTGTATTGTCTTCTTCACTCCCCTTTCCAGTTATTCTCTTTCTCTTCTTTTTAACAGATGGTTTAGATTTGCTCGAGGCTGGGTAGAAAGCAAAACAATTATTATATTGTCAGCACATGTAAGTAGAAGAATGCATAACATTTGATAAATACAATATCAAAAGTCCATTCAGACATTATAGGTTTTATCCTCATTTTCAAATCTGAATGCTAAAGTTTCACCTTTTTAGTCAGCAACACCCCCACTTCCATACTGTTCAGGATGTTCCCCCATCCTTGGAAAGTCCAAAAAGTGCTTTTTCAAAAGGCAACTGCACTTTTTTTGTTTTGATGTAAGACATTTTGCTTCTCACCCAAGAAGCTTCTTCGGTTCTGAACTGAAGTTCTCTGAATAGCTTTTTGATGTTGAATTTAAAGGAAGTAATGTTGTTTCTGAAATGAAGTTCAGCACTAAAGAAGCTTCTTGGATGAGAAGCAAAACATCTTAAAGTAAAACAAAGAAAGTGCAATTGCTTTTTGAAAAAGCACCTTGGGGCGATGACTGAGAATCTCCATAGACATCCATCCTTGGAAGTAATGCTAAGAAGTGCAGAAGGAAGGAAGAACTAAAAACAAATTCTGCATTGCTCTTTTTTTTCAATGTTAAAAAACCTCAACAAATACACTACTAAGTACAAATCTAGCTCCATTGCAAATATTTTATTGATTAAAAACCTTGAGCTTCAACATATTTTGGGCTGCAATTCCTTGCCACAAGCTACACTGGCAGTAACTAATGGATAACTAAAGCCCAGAATCCAATCGAATAGAATATATGTAGCTCAGTGTTGGATCCTTGGTGCTCTCTAAGCTTGCGGTTTGCTTGCAGATATTTCATTACCCAATAAGGTAACATTATCAGGCCTAGGAAATGTGGAGTTTGCTATCTGTTTGTAGCAAATAACTTGCCCTGCCAGTGTATGTGAGGATATGACATTTCTGACATCACCGGCCCCTCTGCCCAACAGCCCAATGGGAGCACTTCATCCCTCCCATTTAGGGTAAGGTGGATGTCATGAAGTCTGTGGCGAAGGTGAGAGAGGAGACGAGCTAGGTTGAAAGGGAACATAGCTCACAGTGAGTCACAAAAGCTGGAGTAGACCGCTGTAAGGCCCACAGTGAGTTTGTCTAGGCCACGATGGGGCAGGAGGGGGGGGTCACCAATGGCTATGGGGGGGGCGTGTTGCCCTGTTGGCACTTTGCGATAAATAAGTGGCTTTGGGGTTGCAGTTTGGGCACTCGGCCTCTACAAGGTTCGCCATCACTGCCCTAAATGAAGAAACTATCAAGGAAAATAACCACACCCCCACCAACACTGGCAGGGCAAGCTAGGATGGGAAGTAAACTGCATATTCATAGCACTGATTATATGATCTAGTCAGGTAATGAAATGTCTTCAACCAAACTAAGGGAGCGCTAAGTACTCCAAAGTTCAGAATATCTGGTACTAGTTACTTAATCCTGCTAATGGTTTTTCAACTCAATCTCTGCTACATTGATGGTAAAATCTTCTGCCTGCCCCCAACAAACATTTATTCTTGTGAAAAAGCATTGAGAATTCAAATTCTACCCGTCATAAACATAAAACATAGTGGAGTCAAGATGATTAGGAAATACAGTTTTTTCCAGAAGGGACAGGTTGTTCTTTTTTTTTCTTTTATAAAACAGTCATACAATGTTGCTTCAAAATCCTTGAATTCCAGTATCTTCTATGGCACCTTAAATCCATGTCACTTTTTCAGAGTGTTTGTGCGACTGTACCCTTTGTATACGTTTTGAAACTTAAAACTCAAATTACAACATCATTTGGTTCCAGGTGGCCTTTGCAGAATACTTATTAAGACTTCCTTCTGCTCTGCTCCTAAAGCTTTAATTAGTTCTGTGTTCATACACCCTGGTCACACTTAATCTTTTAGTTAGTTGCTTCAAATGTATAATCAAGCAATCCCACCTTTCTTTATTAAATGTTTTAATTGCATTTTTCATGATTGAAATTGCCCTTTTGTGGCATTTCCCTATAAGGTTAGCACCAGCAAGCATTAGAAAAGCAGGAAGCTTTTGTTTCACAGAAGTAATTTTGTTTACTGATTAACTTGGAATTCAAGTACATTTCAGAAAAAGGAAACTTCTAGCCATTTTGAAAGGAAAAACTGACAAGACCTGGCATTTGAAATGCAAAAGGTTAGGGGGAAATAATCTGAAGAAACCTGGTCTAAATGATACTTCTTTGCTTAATTGCAATGTGAATATCTAATCTAACAAAGTTTCATAGTTTTATTCTACTAAACTTACTGCTAAATTCAAGCTCAATATCTGCTTCAGCAAATGGCATTTCAGTCATCAAATTATCAATCAAATTGTTAGAGCGGTATGATTTCTTCCTTTGCTTTTTTTGTTCTTTTTTCTTGCACTCCATAGTTTGTGTTCCATCTGGAATACATTTAAAACAATAAATTTGGTTTTAGATTTCATGACTGATTAAACCATCACCAATACAATTCTGTCCTTGACTTGAAGCTCATTACAAGACAGTTTTTCATCAGGAGTTCTCAAGAAAATTTGCTTGTTTCTCCAGTTTGCAAGTTTAACTGGTTTTTAAAGCATTAAATACATTACAATAAGAGAGATGTATGTTTGTGTTGATCCCCGTTTGAAAAAGAGGGATAAAGTTGACTCGGGTCTTTCATAACAATCTCCAGTTTAGATTACTTCTCTTGCTCTCCTTTTTAAGCTTTGAAACTAGAATAAATTTCCCTGGGTATGGCTAAATAAGTTATTAACGATGTTTTATTAATGTGAACAAAGGTTGGAGTCTCAGTTCTACACTGAAAAATGATTCAATCCAAATACACTCAAAGGCTTTTCATAGTTGGAACTGTTAAATGGAAACAATGTTATGACTTGTTTGGCTGCACATTTTATTAGTGACCACTCATTTCTTATTTAGAGTTATCTGGGAAACTTACGATAAAAGGTGGGGCACATAGTTTTAAATAAACATCAAACATTTTTATTCTATTTCAAATGCTCAAGTATTTGCAACTTGCTACTATTTTGTTATACTTATGTGCATATGCATTCAAGGATATAAGCAAAAACCATAATTCAATTATATTCTTATCCATTAATTAATGACTTGTAATGGTGGTTATCAAACAACCACATAACAGAAGAATTGTGAGAACTGTTTTTCATTTTGATCTCAGCAGATTTGGAGAGATTTGTTAGGGAGCCTCAGAAATCTTGCTAGCCGATGAAAAATGAACACAGGACTCCATCCTGAAAAGCAATAAACCCAGAGTTCACATATTTTAAGTTTTTCTCTGTATCACTACATCAGGTTTATTAGCTATATTTTAACTATATCATACCCTTCATGTATTTTTCAGAATCCCATGCCACTTTGATTAAAGCATGTACTGTTCAAAGACACAAACGTTATGTTTGTGTCTTTAAAAAAAAAGAGGGCTTAAACTGTTTGATCTGTTTGGCTTTTTCATTTGTCTTTCCTTGAGGCTTTAGACTAGTGCAGCAATGAGTGAACCACAGGCCTCAAGACCCGCTAGAAGTCACTGGAGAAGGCCCTGCTCTCAGACAGCCTCTGGGGCCTCATGCGAGAATCTCAGAGTGAAGTAAAAAAATATCTCATCGCTGCAGAAAGGCACATCTCATTGTCAAGGCCGGGTGTTCGACCTCCAACCCAGGGGGAATTTGGCAGCAGAGGAGCACATTCTATTCTTAAGACATAAAAGGAAGCCAGTGGCTTGATAGATGGAGTGTGAGAAAGCCCAAACATTTGATCCAGATTATTAGAGTCCTGTATTGTGTTTCCTGGATACCTCATCCCTAGCGCCAGGGGAGATAAGCCACCTGATTACCAGCTAATTGGCTTCAGTGTTCAAAAAACAAGGGAAGGATAACAAGGATAACTGATCCTGGAGGTTGTAGTAGAGAAACTGTAATAGCTGTTAGATGGTGACTTAGAGGGGGGAGGAAGACTTCCCTTGTATGAAATGGTAAAATGGACATCCTAGTTGAGCAACCCTGTCTTCCATGGGCTAATGGTTTTAAAACCACTCACTAAGTACCTTTTAATCTGAGGAGATGAGGGAAAGGGAGAAGAAAAACTGCCTGGGCCAAAATCAGAGGCATGAATTCCAGTTGCTCTGTTTTAGACAGGCAGCTAAAAGCTTACAAGTGCATGCACTCTGGGCAATTTATTGAGAAATAGATCACATCTGGTCACTGACCAAATCTAGTTTGCCATCTTAAATTTCCAAATTTTATTACAAGTAAAAGGGCTATTATGCCAACTGTCTTTTATTAGTCTGATTTTTTTCTGGTCCTGTAGGAAGACAATATTTAACGGAATGAACAAAAAAAATAATGTTTGATGAATTTCCCTGATGGCTTTGTGTCAGAGCTTAATTGTCCCATTTGCCACACAAAGAAATGTGTGGTTTGGCCATTATATAAATATAAGTGCTATGAACAATCAATACAGAAGGAAGCAGGAACTGCTGAACAAAATGATTTGCTGTATTAACAAGTGAAGCAGGTATTCTTTCCCTCAAGGGAAATTATCAAAAAAGGATGAGACAAACAAGTGAGTCATAGTCATGAGTGGATAGTCTGCTGGTTAACAAAATAGATAGATAGATCATACCTTACTCCAACACGTAACTGTTGGTTATTGTCATTTATTGGCCTATAACTTTCATTAAAGAACCAATTCACAAAAAAGACCAATTATACTTTGCAATCCAATCTATATACCTCTAATATTGAAACCTTTTGCTCTAATTTTCTGATAGCATCAGAGATGGAAAAGCTTTGATTCCTGCTATAAGTACCAGGTTGAACTGAATAGCTTCAATTATTCCTTTCAATTCTATGACTGCATTGTTATAAAACAATGATCATCTCTAATTGGGTACAGTATGCCTAGGATTAGGTACTTTTGCAGAATATACTGTTCTTCCCTTGCTTTCAAACTGAAGATGTATTTTTAATTATGGAGAAGCAGGGGTGTGGCTACTACTCAAATGGAAGGCATCTAGGGAATACAAGAGATGTAGACTAGATTGAGAAATCAAAACAACACATTAGAAACTGGTTACGGCAAACCACATCTGGGACTGTTACCAATAAAATCATATGAATCTATTCATTATATCATCAGGAGTTGAGCCTGGCCTGGAGAATTTACTGCAGAGATTCATAGGCTGTTCTGTTCCCGGTTACTGAAGAACAGCAATCTGAACCAGATTCTATTCTAAATGTTCAATTTCTAAAATATGAACACACTCTCAGGAACAGACAACACGTGGTTTTACAGATCTCTAATAGACTAGGTTTTTCTCACCGCTGTCATGCAGAAGCATGTTATCCTTAATTATTAGAACTTTTGCAACTCTGGGATGCCTGTATCTCAGATAGGTCTTGCTGAAGCTCTACAAACTGGCACTATGAGTACAAATTCTATTGACAAATATTAGGAGGATCATGTAATATACTTGCATTCAACCCTTACATCTCCCAAGATAGGTATTTCCTCATTATTTGTGCTACCATATTTGCCCTTGAGAGTACCAGTTATTAACCATGGTTTATTTTGGGATATCCTGTTCATCATAAGGTATTTCTTCTTTAAACAGTTTTCAATATCACTCGGTAAAAGAAAAGTAGTCCATTTTGGGTGTCTATAACAACAGGTCAATTTTTAACATAGAATCCTTGACTTAAAACCACAATTTTTGTTGCTAATCAAAGTGGTTGTTAACTGAGTCATGTCTGATTTTACCTTTTTTGCAATAGTTGTTAAGCAAATCACAGATGTTATTAAGTGAATCACATAGTTGTAAAGTGAATCTGTCTTTGTAAATATGTGCCAGTTGCCAAGCACCCAAATTTTGATCATGTGACTATGAGGATGCTGTAAGACTCGTAACTGTGAGGACAGGACAGTCACGTTTTTTCAATACTGTTGTAACTTCAACAGTAACAGGTTGTAGGTTGAAGATTATCTGTACCTGAATGAATAATTGCTATCTTAGATAGTAAATATGAACACCGCTCATTGACACTTTCTCCCAAATTGTATTAAAAGTCTATTAAACTGTCTGGGGTAATGGCAGCTGTTAAAGCAGGGCAGGTATTAATATCACTTTGCTTTCTAAGTGGATTTAAGAGATAGACACTTTTAATTTCCCTCAGTGATTTGGTTTCTGTGAGAAAATGGAAGGTCAGGGGCACAAAAAGCTCCTGTAAGTTTAATGCAAACTAAAAGAGTTTGAGATAATGGAATAAGATGGATAGAAAATTCAATTTCATATTGTACCATAAAGTTTATCACATACCATCCATTTAGTTAAATTTCTCTAACAGGATAAACATGAAAGAAAATCAGTTAATGTGTTACGCCCACTAAAAAAGGGACAAAATACACACATGAAGTAATAATACATGTAAAACCAAAAAGGGACTTAACAAAATGCAATGACTTCTATGGCAGTTGCTTATTTTCTGTGCCAATTTGGGACATAGAAAAATTGTGCAAATTGAGATTTTTATGACCCTTCTTACCAACTGTTTGCTTAAAAAGCACAGTGTAATAAATATTGGCATGTTTATGTAGTTAAATGCTCACTTACTACACTTTAACAAGCCCGTCATAACTCCCAGTCCTAGCGGTAACATCCAGCTGCCAGCTAACATGAAAAACCAGCAGCAGGATGAGACTTTAGCACTAACTGGAAAGGAGGCCATCAGAAAATATCAGAATTGCAAGCTAGACTGAAACATTTTTTAAAAAGGAGGTGACAATGGCACGCCACTTAGTCCTCTTGCCAAAAAAAAAAAAAGCAACAGGGCCATGTCTGTATAATATGGAGAAGTTCAACTGGACTCAAAGTAGATCCTAATTTAATGGTTGCTTTCTTTCTGAAGGTTCATCACTCCTTTTTTCTTTTTGTGGAATAACTATATACGGCTTTTTAATGAAGCAAGACACCTGTTTTTTTCTGAATACAGAAGGGAGTGAACTACTCCCTTTGCCTTTCAGTCCAAGCTAGGGGCTTTAGCAGGCGGTCACTAAGTGACACACCTTTTTTATCTCTCTCTCTCTCTCTCTGCATGATTATTCATTCAAGTATCGAGTAGTCTCTCTAGGGCATTCTGATGCTCTTATGATGACCCTTTTTATGGGCCGAGGACGTGCGGCCAGCGTAACTAAGCACCGGAACAAGCATTGCGCAAGCTTTTAGAGGAAGGGAGGTTTCGTATCTGCTACTGCCAAACTGAAAGACAAAGTGGACGTGTCCCCTCCCCACCCACTCCCACGTTAAGGAAGGAAGCATTGAAGAGAAGGGTGGGTCTGCTGGACGCTCCTCTCTTGGCTTTCTGGGGCTGCTGCTAGCGCTCATTATCTCCTCCTCACCGATCTGTTGTGGCAACTGCCTGCTCTCAGGGGGAGGCTGAACTTTTTCTCCTACTCCTCGCCCGGCTTCTTCCTCCTCCTCTTCCAGCCTTTGGGAATCCGCCCGGAGAAGGGAGGACCCTCGTACAGCCATGGCGGCGCCGAAGCACAGCGATCCCTGTCCCTCCGCTGGGGGCGCCCCGGGGATCTGGGGACTAAGGGACCCGGCTGCCCCTGCGGCGAAGGGGACCGAGCGGAGAGTCCGGAAAAGAAGCCGCGGCAGTTTCGATATCATGGCCCGGCTCTCGCCTTGTCCCAGCGCCTACGGAAAAACGGAGGAGTCAAAGGAAAGCGCCATTGAACGGTCCTTGCCGTTCAGTCGGCCTGCCTTGCGGAAAACTACGACTCCCATCATGCAACGCATCTTCAGAGTAGGCTCGAAATTCGGAGCCGTGCATTGTGACGCCGCTTCGAGTGTTTATGGAGAGTCAATGGCGTTAGTTAGGCCTGACTGATCGATTTGGATTGCGCGTCGTTCGTGTGAAAATTTCCACCTCTTATACTTTCACCTTCTAGAGGATCTATGCATTCTCAGCACCAAAGTTCTTGGTGTGAAATATTGGCTGCATTTGCATAACATGCCTGAACCTCATAACCCATAATCCCACCATAGCCCCTCTTTATTGGAGATAGCAATGCAAAACTGTTTAACAGATCAAGGACCAACGTGGTGTTTCTCGTTACTCTTCCGGCCTGGTATCCCACGAGCCTTTGTGCAAGAAGAGCACTAGGTACACTTTATTATAGCCATAGGACTACTTCAAACAGGGAGTGATGGGCATGGCAGCCAAGCAATTTTGGAAGGTGGATGCCTTGATTGAATGGCCCTTAGCAGCCAGCTTCATGAGTGCCTTGTGTTTTCAGCTGCTCAACACCTGTCCACATACCTGGTTTTGAAATATAAACAACAATTGAAGCGGTTTCTAGAACAAGGCTTGACTGGGAGATGCTTTAATTGACGATTTAGAATGTTAGAATGGTTCTCATCTAGGTATAAACTGAGTTTGCATTTGCACAATGCATTTCACCTAAAATTACCAGTTGGGTGTTGTTTGCAAATTTACCCGCTGTAGGCATATAACTGAATGCAAAAACTGAGGTCACAGAACATTTTAAATTCAGTTGCATTTATTGGTTGGTAGCTCAATGTACTGTGGACGTTCTGCTAATAAAATTAATTTATGCTCCATTACACCATGTAAATCCAACTATGTTAACTCAGGAAACTAAGATTGTAAATCATGTGCTAGTAAGTACATTATAGTAAGAACTAGTCAGCCAGACAGAGCAAAGGTGTTCAAAAAAAGAGGTGATAGAATTCTAGTCACATTGCAAGCTCTGCCCTTTTTATACATATATGTATGTGACATCAATACATATACAAAAAGAATGAAGTTTGTATAGCTATGTTGTTTCCACTTTCTTGCCTTTTGGATCTCCCTCCTAGCAGATGATTTTTGAAGTATTCTTTCTATTTGACTGCTCCAGTCTTTTGATCAAGTCCCCATCATTTGGAGCCCATTAAATTCTATTTTTGTTTTTTGTTTTTGGTGGTCTTAGGCAAACATATTTGAGTATAGGCAAATCTGAAACTTAGCTGGTTTTGCCTTTAAGGAAACTAATCCCTTGGCCAAACGTCTGTGATTTCTTGAGAAGAGCCCCCAAATATTTAATCTCTGTGCTCTTTCCTTCTCATTTGTAAATATAATGTTTGTCATAAGAATGAGGGGTTGGGCTACAAATGGAGGAAACCAGATTCTAGTTCTCCCTCAACTATGGTAGTTCACTGAGCCAGTCATTCTCTTTTAGCCCAATCTATGGGGGGAAATAATGTAGGATGGGGTATGCATACATGGTTGTACTGCTAAATAAAAGATAAGATATAAATCTAATAAAACAACTTTAGCTTTGTTAAAATATTCTAGTTCTGGAAAATGCTTTCATCAATACGCTGTAATCTTAACAGTTTTGAGTTTTCACATAACATTTAGTCTGACTGCCTAGTCAAAGCGAAGCCTATTCTTCCGAGATCTGGTCCTTTTATAGGTATTGGGACTACAAGACTCAAAGTTCCCATGGATAACTTAACAAAAATAAAACAAAGCTAAATTATCTCTTGCAAATTCACCCACAGAGCATGAATAAAACTGAAACTGCAGCAGAAGTCTGAGAAGGAAGGAAGGAGTTAATAAGGCACTGGAAACAAAAGGAGAAAGTGTTCATATGGAATCAATTACAGTGGTATGGTGGTATAAAGGATGTTCCCTCCAGAGGAAGAAAGCTAGCTAATGGAAGAGTTATCTTTCTGGAAATGCAACAATACACATCTTGAACGGCTGGCAAGGAACTGAAATATTCTTAAACCCTTTTGTTAGAGATTAAAGGGAATGAGTAAAATGGAGTTAGCAAATTCTTCTAGAAAAACTCGTTCAGAATGCAGCTCATTTTCTGTCGGTTTCCAGATTTTGAATTGTGGGTGGGAGAGGATATTTATAGTGCTGTAATTTTAATCGCCTTAGTTGTTTACTACTCAATTCAGTGATTTTCAAGGTATGTTATAACATTCAGATTAAAGAGCAGGCTTGAGATATCTTTTTCATCAAAATTGCTACAGAATACTACAAGACCAGTTGAACCTGGCTTGGTAGCCTGAGTTCCTTATTTAATGGCTCTTTTCAAAGGACAAACCTAATTGTGAGTGACTTATGACCTAACTTAGACTTGTGTATTCCACTTCTAATTATCACAATGATTTTGTATAGGCAGCAAACTTGCATTGTGCATGGAACAGAAAAATGGGAATGTGAGCAATAAGTGGGCATTGAAAAAGTAAAATATTTCCAATCACTGCTTTAGCCTTTAAATAGCATACCCCAAAACAGGAAATGCCATTGAAGATTTATTTGCTTAGGGATCTGAGGATTGTGGGATGTAGAATCATCTGAGGATTTGTGATTGGAGTCTAGACCTCCTAGTGATTTGTGTGTCTTTTATAAAGCTAGCAGATGTCACTGAAAAATGAACAAGAGTGGAATCAATGGTCATGGTATACGTTGACATTAATGTTGGGAAATGTTATGGAGAAAGCTGGATTGCTTGGATTTCAGATGAAAAATGGCTTAAGCAGACATGATGGAAGCCTAGTGAAATGGACAGAACTAGTTGAGATACAAATTATAGAAAGGAGAGGCAGTCAACCTGGAATTAAGGAGACACTTCCTAACAGTGAGGATCAATTAACGAGTGGAGCATCTTGCCTTCGGAAGTTGTGGGTGCTCCATCCCTGGAGGTTTTTAAGAAGGGACTGGACAGTCACTTGACTGAAATGGCATAGGGTCTCTTTTTTTGAGCAGGGGGTTGGACTAGAAGACCTCCAAGGACACATCCAGTTCAATTCTGAATGATTGATTGATTGTAGCTCTAAAGAAAGTAGAATGCTGTGATTTCAAGGTTTCAACTTATATTGCCCATTTGTGACTGGGAGCCCCACCCTCTACAAATATTCATCATCATCATCAACAACATGGAAAGATACTACCTTAGCACATTAAGAATGGAATCCTATATATTTCTATATGTCAGCAGATAGGATTTCAGCCAAAAACTATGGTGCCACGCACTAATATTTATAAGCAATCTTCACTGCAGATTTTACTCATAAAAACTGAGTAAATATTCATTGCATCATAAATGACTACTGAATTTCAACAGAGTAATGTTATGGATGTTAACATTAATGAAATTCAGTAACCATTTATGATGTTATTCTATATGAATCCCTGCAGAAGTAAAGCCCATTGTATTAAATTCGTTTGACTTCCTCATAAGGTTGACACTTGTAACATAGGAATCAACCTCACTAAACAGTACTACTTACTGAATTTCTGAGCAGAAAATTCTAGGATAAAGACATAAGAAAAGCCTGGCTGAATCATTTTAAAGCCCAATTCGATCCTGCATATGCTGACTAACCAAATGCATCTAATCTATTATCTAGGAATTTGTATTTAGAATTCTAAAAGTATTTAGAATTGCAACCTTTCAAATTCAATAGGAAATCAAAGATTCTCTAGCATATCTGTTCAATATTAGAATTTGTAAATAAGTATAAAATATGGAGAGTTAGTTTTGCATGTTGGTAATTTATGAAGTTGAATCTGACATCAATACATGTCCACATTTATTAGATACTACCCAAGACTTGCCATTTGTTTCTGTGGGGATAAAAAGCTGAGGGTTCTAGATCAGAATTAAGCAAACATTTTGTTAAGTTACTGGGAGATACTGAATATCACACTGGGGACAGCGAAGTAGGGAAGGCCTTGTAAGATTATAAAGGCAGGGATTGGGTTTTCTAGTCTTCTTGGATTCAGAACACTTGGTGTTTCCTTTTGTTTTAAATCACTTATCACTTAAGATAATAGCTTCTTCACCAGTTTGCATAGGGTCAGTAAATAAAAGACTGAAAAAGTCTCCAATGTTGCAATGTATGAATTAAAGCACACGGTCATTTGAAAGCAGTTCTGTTGCTGAGATTTCCATGGTTTTTCCTTATCTTCCTTCAATAAATATTGAGACATAACTCTAGGAAAAACATTCTATTGAAGTGGGTTTACAAGAGTTAAATATAGTTAAAATTGTCTTTAATTAATTGTTTCTAATACAAATGCCTATGTAATCTAAGTCAGATAACTATTTCATAGATCACATATGAACCTCCTCAGCAGTCCCAACCGTGCTCTCAAAGTTCAATGCAAAATTACTCATTTCTGGTGGTACAAATTGGATATGCCACATTCAAAGTTAAGGATATTGACAATAACATTAGCTGGCTGTTTAGTCTGCCTACTCCTCCCACTATTTTCTTAGCTCCTTCCTTTCCCAACATCTCCTTTGCTACCACCAATAATTTTGGTTTTTTCCTTTTCTCCTGAAGGATTTCTATCCAGACATAGACCACCTGGGACTAGATATCTGCACATAGAATAATGTTGCATAGTCATATATTTTTGTAATTTGACAACTGGTGTATGGGAGGTTGGATATGGATTGGCAGCAATTCCATGCCCACTTATGGCATACTCTGCTCTGTTAGGTATATATTTTTTCTGATTAGTCCATGTGAGATTGGGAATTCTAAAAGTAATTGGAAGAAAAAGGCAATGGCAAACCCCTTTCATACTAATTTCTAGAAAACTTCATGGATATGTCCATGAATTTGAAGGAGACTCCGGTTTTTTTTTACAAAAAACAAACAAAAAACCACACCGAATAATTAAGATACACTTCTGACATTTGATTCCTTCTGATGTATTTGCTTCCAGCTAATCTATCATGCTATTTTTATTTTTTACTTTGCATTTTTTTTTCTAGTAAATCATTTCGTGCTTATTGAATAGCATTATGTGGTACAATACTTGTGTTCTTCTTAGCCTGTAGGGTTGACCTGTAATGTTGTGAATGTGGGGTTTACTTTTTTAACTATTACAATTGAGTTTTCAAAAATTGTATTCCATTGGTCTTCCAAATTCTCTAACATGCTGTGGAAAACTAGTGTTTACAATTATTACAGCTGTCGTTTTAATCCTTTTAAGATATGAAAACAATGGTTTCAGTTGTCTTCTTTGGAAAACATGTAATCTTATCTTTGTATGGAAACAAGGAATGATGTCTTTAATTGGGCTGCTGTGGCGCATGACTTTTTGAGAGAGCGCTTCTGTTTACTTACAATTGATCTGATTCTATCATGGAGCTTTCTGTATGCTTAGGATCCATAGCACTTCCAGGCCTTACTGATTTCCAAGTAGCATATCTCAGCATTACATGGTGAGGTTTATTACACTTCTACGGAATATCTTTATAGCTTACAGTTTCTGAATACAGAGTTTTGACACCATTCCAGGATGCCACATTGCATTGCTGTATGAAGTCAGCACAAAGCAGGAAACTGCTTCAATGGGATGTCTGTTGCATTTTTGTTTCCTGCCTTTCGAAAAGAAAACGTATCTCTAACTAAAAGGATATGCGCCTGAGAGACCATTATCAGAAGTTATTCACCAAAGCAGGATGCCATGAAACAGCTCACTAAAATCCAAAAATCTCATACTTTTGAAACAGGTTGATGGAGGGAAGTGTGCCTCTCTCATACAACAACACTGGAAAATCTTTGCACTCTGAAGAGAAGGGAGGAAAGGGGGGGGAGAGAATGGAAATCTTCCAATGCTGTAAGTATTTTGAGTTAATCTTCAGTCTGAAATGGGACTGCAGAGAAAACGTGTCAAACAGAGCATTAAAAGGCAACATCAACAGTAAAAGACATAATTTCAGCTTGATGCATAAACTATGTAGTGATTTCCTTTCCGACAAAAAGACAGGATTTTGCATTTTTGTTCATGCGTGTACATAACTATCCTGTTCAGCAAAACAGAACACTCTTAATTGATTTCACTGGGATTTTCAGTGAGGAATGCAGAACTGGATCCAAACATTTTCTTGTTCCAGTTGGAGAGATGCATATTTGCAACCTAGTAAAGCCATTGTTTTAAGACTAAATTCATTGCTGGATAAAAATCCAAATGTAAAACCTGCTTCCACAACATTATTTTTTTTTATGAAACATGGTTTCTATTTTACTATGTATACTTTTTAAAAAAAATATCCTTCATTCCAGTTATAGCTTAAAAAAAAATCCTTTTGAGATTCTTTACTTCTCTACCCCACCCCTCTCCTTAAGGGCCGTGTTGTGAAATAAATGATATTGTTATCTCTCTATTTCTCTTAGGGGCAGATGTTTAGGTAGGATGCCATGAAACAACTTGCATAGCAGGGAAGCTCAGATTTTATAGAAAGATGAAGAAAACAGAAGATGAAAGATACAAAGACAGCTTAACAATATCCAGTAGCTACAGAATGCTAATTGACTAAAACGAAAAGAAGTTTATAGAAATTCCGCAACATGTGGAATATGCCTGCAGCCTCTTTTAAACTCAGTTTGCTCATTTTTTGTCTCATTTTGCAAGAGCTCCTCTTTTCCCATATAGCTACAAATTTATTCATTCACATATCTGTGTGCGTACACCGACACACAGAGACAGAGTCAGATACTCTCATGTAGGGTCAATTGACTAAATTATCCAAGGCGGACAATATATTTAGATATTGTTGTTCTTATTTCAAACATATTTTGAATCACAAGCTCAAATTTTCATTCAAAACTCCCAACAATATTTAACAAAAGTAATACAAAAATACACTTTACATAATAAGCAATGAGAAAATTAGGTTACTACCATGTTTCCCCGAAAATAAGACACTGTCTTATATTAATTGCGCTAGGTCTTATTTTCAGGGGATGTCTTATTTTTTCCACCAAGGCCGCCCAGAACCGGAAGTCCAAGGCCTTATTATTGGGGAGATGAATGTGCTTTATGATTATGAATGTATCTTATGCTTATATGTACTCGACAAGATGAATGCACTTTATGATTATGCATGTATGATTGTAACAGTGCTTTACAGTACTCTCTAAGTGGTTTACACAGTCAGCATATTGCCGCCAACTTTCTGGGTTCTCATTTTACCGACCTCGGAGGGATGGAAGGCTGAGTCAACCCTGAGCCAGTGAGAATCGAACTGCTGAACCTTTGATGGCTAATGGCAGGTGGCAGTCAGCAGAAATAGCCTGCAGTGCTGCTTTGAACCACTGCACCATCCTGGCTCAGTTGGAGCTTCTGTCTCTTTTAAAAGAGCTATACATATCCTATTGGCAAAGAAAGCTTGCAGTGATGAGGGAAAACCTCCTTGCATGTAGAACTGCACTTGCCCAAGCCAAATGGTATCAGGTTGTATGTTGTATAGACTATATACGGATTTGAAGTTAAAGAAAAAAGTATCTTCTTAGGAATATAGCTCTGACATGAAGTCAGAAACTTTATAGATGCTATGAGAAATATCACTATATAACGGATCAAGGCAGGGTATTGTCTTGATATGTTCCAAATGCAAATATTTTGTTAGTTTACTCAAATCTTACTACTTTTGGACTGCCAAGATCCAGTATGATGCATGAAAACCTATATTAAGCATGTCTGATAGTGACCAGCTCAGGAACACCTTAATATATCTCAGATTGCATTTCTTGTTTTAATCCATGTTCACTGGAGCTACACAACTTATTAGTATGTTATCTGGAGACATTATTGCCTACCATATTTCATTTTAAATCTAAGACATCACTGCCTACTATATTTCATTTTCCAGAGCAAAAAAGCTACTGCTATTAAGTGATTTGATGAAACCTAGGTGAAAATGTATCATACTAGATGTGAAAAAATCCAGTCTTGTACCAGAATTCTTGGCTGCACAATAATCTCTGAATTATCCCTGAGTGGAAGCACTTAATATAATTAGTAACCCACTAAATGATTGTCCCTTATTGCAGTCTCACTCTCACTATTGCAGTCTCACTCTCACTGATAAGCTTAAAATCCCTTATCAGGGAGCTACTTATATAGATGTGGATAATTTTCAAGATACCAACTTAGCTGAGCAAATTATAAAAGAGAACTGAAAAAAAGATACTGTAAATTAGACCACACTGAGCTGGACCAGGAACATACTTCCTTTTTTTTCTTTGTCGGTCCCCAAAAAACCGCAAATGCTTGTTTTTCTTGCAAGACAGAGCTGGTTGTTGAAATTTTGTTTGGTTTCCTGTGCCCACGCCAGTCCAGAATTCTGTTGGTGCCTCACTCCAAAATCCCCAGAGCAGGTTTCCACCCATCAATTAGAACAGGATGGAGTTGAGAAGCAACCCAGGGAGGGCGGCACCAAAACTTGGCAGCTAAGCCAGAAACCAAGTTGCTTGCTCAGATGCCACAGGGAAGAGTCAAGGCGTCACAAAAAGTAACAAGGCTATTTGTCTCTTACAACTGCTGGATAAACCAGTTTCCTGAATTCCACAGGACTGGTTCATTTCATCCAAGAAATAAAGCCCAGGTATCTACCAAAGCTATGAAGTGGGATGGAGTGTTAATAGTTCTAATCTAAAAACACTTGGCGAGCTCAGATGATCTGACCCCTCTAGACATCTGGATCTGAACCACATTTCTCTGTGAAAACTTTAAAGAACAACTTGTCTCATCTATCTCCTTAGTACATGCTTTTCATTTTTTTGTGCATTTCATTTGTATTGATAGGAATTCTTAAAGTTTATCAGATTTTCTGTATTTTCCAACTCTATAGCTGGGCTTCATGCAGCAGGTGTCCTTGGATTTTTGCTATTCATATTCAGCAAAGATTTAGATTCTGTGTATTTATGACACCCCAAGGTTAGACTGACAAATCTCTTGTCGCTAATTACTTCAGTCATTTTTCTGCTCTCTTCCTAATAGTAGTAGTAGTAGTAATAAAAGCCCTAATATAGTCTGATAAGATTTACCTATGTCTGTTCTAGTAATACCCAGGGACTAAAATAGCTTAATTAAGTTCCAGTATAATTTCACTGACAACTGGGATGTCAGTGTCTCTTCTATATGGACAAATTACTGTACAGGTGGTCCTCACTTAGTGAGTATTGCAGCATCTCACAGCCACATGATCAGCATTTGCAACCTTGT
>JANHFO010001804.1:192000-204879 GCA_032468095.1 Pareas carinatus
ACAGAGAGGGCCTCCTCAGGGTGCCATCGGCCAGACAATGCCGGCTGGCAACCCCCAGGGGGAGAGCCTTCTCTGTGACAGTTCCCACTCTCTGGAATGACCTCACCCCAGAGATTCGCATTATCTCGGACCTCCATGCTTCCCGCCATCCTATAAAAACCTACCTCTTAGTACAGGCTGGTTTGGCCTAATCACGCCTTTCCCCATTTTTAATACAATAGAAATTTTAAATTTTTAAAATTTTAGATCTGGATGAAATTGGTTGTACTTTGTGGTTTTTTAAATTCAGCCTTGATATTTATATTATTTTTAATTGCTTCTTAAATTGTCTTTGTCATGTTTAGTGTGTTTTAAATGGCTGTACACCATCCTGGGTTCCTTTGGGGAGAAGGGTGGTATAAAAATTTAAATAAATAACTATTGCTATTTATGCATTTTGAATAGCTTTATTTCTATTGGTAGTGTGTGACCCATCTTTAAAAAGTTCCATGAAATTGTATTTCAGTTGAAGAAAAAATAACTAAGCACAAGACTGAGCAAGCTCTACTCAAAGTAAATTATCAGGGCTTTTGCATCTTACCAAAATTTTAGAGGTTTTTTTAGATGCAGGAAAAACATGAATGAAGGTGCAGATGTTGACACACTATGCTTAGATTTTCAAAATGTCTTTGACACACTTTTTATCAGTGCTCAGGAGAATGTAATGTTCATAGGATTACAATTTTTTTTGGGGGGAAATGATTTTATTTATACTGTGTGTGTGCGTTTGTAGTATGATAGTATAAATTAAATGAACACTTTTGAAAATGGCCGTATACTGAGTTCACAGTAATGTTTCTTCAATTATGAGGAAACAAATATTCTAAAATTGATAGCAGTGTGTTTTTTTTCTTGAAGAAGTGGAAGTGTAATATTTAATGTATATACTCAGCAGTTTCAACACAACTGAGAATAAAATTGAAAATGCCATCCAAACAGCAGTTCTTGATATTAACAAATGGAATCGTAACCCCAAAGGTATTAAGGCTTTTAAACTTCAAAATAAATATAGAATTCTGGAATAATTTTATATGAAAATGTGAGCATTCTATAAAAGAAATTGGATTTCTGATGATATCAGAAGTACCTGATGATTACTAATAGTTAAGGTTAATGGCAGCTTAATTAAATTAGTTTTTGATCTAGCATTTCATCTCGTAGTTTCATTTTGATTCAGTTTGATTTTGATCTTGGAGTTCAAGTTGAGTCACCAGTGTGCTTCAGTGCCAAAAAGCCAACAAAGTCCTAGGCTGCATTAAAAGAGAATCAAGATCATGTGAAGTGTTAATATAACTTTATAATGCCAATAGTTCTGACTATTCTTGTCTACCTGGGGTCCCCAACTTTGAAGAAGATAAGAGAACAAACCATGACTTGAAATCCTTAAGGTGACAAGTGTTTGACAAGGTTGTAAAAACCTGCAAATGTAGATATTTTGTTTTGAGATATTGCAAACAATTTTTTCTAGAAAGAAAATGTAAGCCATCTAAGAACACCATGTTGATGTTCACAAGAGTTTTTAAATGCTGACTTAGGAAAAGAGATGTTTATAGGAAGTTGAAGGAGGGACATACAACAAAAGGAAGATACAAGGCAGTCTCTGAAAAAGATATGGATCAGAACAACTAAAATACGAAACTGAACTTTTTATAAAATGTCCCAAACAATAAGAAAATCTTTTCATTTTTGTAGTTATGAAAGAAACCAAACGAAAGGCTGTTGGTTCTGTTGAATGATTAAAGAGATGAATTGGTAACAGGTGACAAGGCAGATTGTCTTGTCTTATATTTTATAGTTATCTTTTATTAGAAGGGAAACGAACTCCTAGGTGGCCATCATTATATCTCTAGTAAATGAGGGAGGGATGCAACATAGGATGGACAAGAAATATTTAAAAAATAGTTCGCTGATTCAAATGAATTCAAGTTTCCCAAGCCAGATGAAATGAATCCTAAGATTCAGAAAGAATTAGCAGAGGTTAGCGCAGAACCAGAATCTGTACTGATTAAGAACTCATGGAGAACTGGCAAAATTCCAAGAGACTGGAGGAGAGCAAATCTTGTCTACATGTGCAAAAAACAAGGGACAGAAAATTGCAGACCTGTCAGTTTGATTTCTGTACTGTACAAGCTTTTTGAGCAGGTTAAGGAGCATGTTAATAAACACTTGGATAATAATACAATAGTGAACAAGAGCCAATATGGACTGGTCACAAAAAATATGTAATGTTGGACTGCTGTAGGTTACCTTCCCTTTGACAGAATTGCTAATTTAATAGGGGGCTGCAGTAGACATTTATTTCCTGTGTTTATATGGTGCTACAAATTGGAAGGTGTCTGAGTCCTATAATAAGAATGTTAAAGTTAAAATGAACAACATAACAATCTACTATGATAATTGCAATTATAGTAACTTAGACACTGAGAAACAATCCAGCAACAGACCAAGATCCATAATGGAGGCCCATTACTCAAAGTTTCACTTCCAGGATTCTCTTGATAAATGTCCTCAAACCTAATAGCATGGGATTTGATCGTGAGAGGTACCTTGCTTCAATGAATGAGAGCCTCGGGGAGAATACATAACCCTTTATTAGTCTTTAAGAGAAGTGACATATCCTTTTTAATCTTATTGGCTTGTGGAGGGTGACAGCCATCACCTTCAATTATATCCAGAAGCAGTAGCTGAATTCTTGACCATTTGAAGTTTCTGAATAGTCTTAAAAGACAGCCATATGTCTTTTTCCATAATTGGAAACAAGACCATGCAATCTGAGAATGGTCATTATTGATGCATCATATGTAGCTGTGCAAAAGTCTTCTTAGCCACACCTGCTACTTCCTCTTTGAGCATGAACTGTGAGTTAAAAAAACCTCTCAGATTGTAAACCAACACCTCATGAGAAAATGTGATCTAGAAGAAAGAATTATCTCTGGAACTGGAATGTTTCTACATCCACAGTCACTCTATTTTCTGGAATTAAACCTGAACCTGTTTTTCCTTACCTAGATCATAAGAACCTCCAGGTACCAAGGTAGGACTTTTATTGAATATCTCATTCAGTCTGGAATTGAGTTGTACAAGTAAATATCATGAACGTACTGCTGATACCTGGCTATCTTCCATTCTGCACCCCTCGCAGGCATTGCTTGAAAGAGAACTTCAAGGACTGTGTGTATTAAGGAGTGAGTGTTTAAGAACTGTGCCACCTCAGAGGGTCGTTTAGGATATGACGTCTTTACCCAAATTACCATTGACTGGGACCTCCCCTTTATGAAGAAATAAAAACATTGGAAATCAATACTTCTCATTTCCAACTTCTGAAATCTGTCCAAAGGATGCCATGAACAGTGAAACCAAAAGCCACAGAGATCCAATAGGATTAGGAGAGTACTAGTGTCATTATCTCAGACCTACACATCATCAACAAAGTGATCAGTGTGATTTCAGCACCACATCTAGGCCTGACTAAAAAGTGACTAGATAAATCTCCACAACTGAATCTGTAGTTCACTATCTTCACAACAATCGTCTCTAAAAAGAGGAGGTTTCAGACATGATCTTAATTACTTACTAAATTGTATATTGTATTTTGAATTCAGTAAACCATCCAGTGAAGTCTCTAGAGATATGCCATTAATAAAAACATAAAGTATGATCCAAATGATAAAAAAATTGAACAGATTCATTATTGGATGAATAATTGAATCCAGTGAATCTTCATAAATTTCTCATAATCTATAGGAAATATGGGAAACAGACAGATAATTATTTCCTTTTCCTTAGGCAAGGAAAAGGGGAAAATTCTTATCTCTGAATAGCATCTGATCAGAGGTGGAAGTTTCTTCCTGACTTGCAAGGCTTTAAAAAGGCCCTAAATGTTATTGGAAGCTAAGTTCAGAAGAGTTCTCAGTTTTCAATAACAATGAGACATCCTCTGAGAAATTTCATCCTTGTGCTATAGTCAGTATTTAAAATAGTCTTCATGTAAACATAGCTTGGTGCAATGTGATCGTGGGAGGTCTTTTGGTTTTTTAAAAAATTTCTGTATTCACAATATTTACTTCGTACAATACTACATTTTCAGTTAAAGTAATTTTCAAGCACATTCCCAAGAAATGTGTTTGTTGCTTTGGAAGATTAATAAGATAACCTGTCCAGTTTTCCTCAGCTGGTTTAGAACTGGAATAGCAAGTACTATACTTAGTTTAAAACTTGGTTTTATATATTTATTTTAAAAATACCACCAATTCATTGAAAACATCAGAAGAAAATATCAGATATCTTACGCATTGGTGACATATGAGGTCCTCCGGTGTTTACATGTAGATATTAAACAGGAATGGAAACAGTATAGATCTCTGTGGCACAAACTAAGGACTAAGGATGATCAACACAAATTGGAATTGGTCCTGTAGGAAGGAAGAGAAATAGCAGAATGCAGTGGTACCCATTCTCAATCTGGTACCAACCCAGAAGGTTACCCAGGTCAGTGATATTGAAATCCTCCAAGATAGGGGTCTCCAACTCGAGTCCGTGGACCAACACCATTCTGCGGTATGCCAGCAACTGGTCCCTGCAAACAAGCCAAGCTGCGTTTACAGAATGCAGGCAGCACACAAAACCAGGCCCCCTTTGGGCCACGGAAAAGCATTTCTCCATGAATCCGGTCTCTGGTGCCCAAAGGGTTGGGGGCTACTGCTCAAAGAGATCAAGTAGAGTCAGTATGGATACACTACCCTCATTCTTCTGCCAGAAATCATCCAAAAGTGAAACCAATGCCATTTTTGTCCGATGTCTGAGCCTGAAATATGGCTGAAAGAGGACCATAAAATCCAACAAGGATCTGTTGAAACTGCTGCACAACCACAACCTTGCCTAAAAAGAAGATTGGAAACTTGTTGGTATAGTGGACCCAGAAACAATTTCTTGTGGTGGAAGTGAACTCTCCTTGAGCATGAATCTAATGAGCAGCTGGCTGAGCTTGCTGTCATAAGGTCCCTGTCCTCTTCCTCATGTCTAGCAGATTCCAAATATTCTCAGAAAAGAGAAATAAGCTGTCCCCAGGGACTTCCTCCAGGCCTGCACAAAGGCTGCCATCTAACTGGGAATGAATTTGAACAGTTTTGTCTAATAGATTGGCCTTGCAGATGAATCTCTAGGTACTTTAGGTATCCCTTACCTAGAAAAGCTTGGGTCACCTGGAACAAGACTGACAGACAACAGTCATCAAGCACAGTAAAGTTGAAAAAGTAATGGCATTTTGCCACACTTACTATCTCTAGGTAGCCCTTAAGAATATCTGGTCACTGGTTTTTGGTCAAATTCATCCTTCATTGACCTCCAGCAACAGTCTAGATATCTATCCTCCCATTTCATCTCTCTCAACTCTTCCACAAACCACAGAGTAACAGTTTCCATAGGAAGGACGAGGTTCCATGAGCACCATCTGATTAAAAACCTCAACTGCTGTCTGATTACAAGTGATACTAAGACTTCAGTCAGACTGTGCAGCAGACCATCAGATACAACTCTTATTCTCTATAGAACTCTTCAAAGTCTATCAGTTGCCAGGAGCTGACCACTGTAATAGGCAGTGCCGGAGAATTTTATGGTTACCAGAACATGATCTGTCCAAGAAGAGGACCAGATCAATTGTATGACCACTGATCCATGTGAGACACTGGATGGCTTGTGATAGGCCCATAGCGGCCATGGTGGACATGAACTCCTAAGCCACCTCAGATTCTACTCTCAAGGAAGGCAGGTTGAAATCTTCCAGGACTATAAGCATGTGGAAATGCATTGCCAACCCTGATCTGCAGTTGAGGAACTCAAATGAAGAGACTGTCCCACAGCAGAGAGGTTGGTTCAGTAGCAATACTATGTAATTATAAATTTTACCTATCAATTTCAAAACCTTTTAGTAATAATAGATATTTCCATATCCGAGTATAACAAACATGCATGTTTTTTGTCATAGTTTTTTGGTTGATAATAAATATCTTCCCATATCTCAAAAAATACCCTTTAGTTTATTTCAAAATGGAACAGATGGGTTGATTTTTCTGTCATTGCAATGTAGTAAAGCAGCTTACACCATTAATCTAAGGATAAAATTCCTTATTTCCTATTCTGTGTTATATAAATGTTCTTGCTGTAATCATCATATAAACCACAACTCTTTAGATTTTTTACTTATTGTCTTCCAGATTTCCAACAAAGTAATTCTGGGTTTATTTTGATTTCCTAACAGATGATTTTATCTATTTCTGTAAATACTAAATTGCAGCAGTTTTAATCTTCAGGCATATCCACCAGCATTGTTTTAGATGTCAAACAAAGAGACGAAAAAATAATATGAAATGTATCAGGCTGTATTCCATGTCTTGAAAACATTTATTTCTCCATCAATATGTGTATGTGTTCCTCTGTACATCATTTAATTAAATATTCACTAGTTCACATTTTCTGCAGCATTTGGAGTGTTGATTTCTTTATATAAGTTATGTTTCTCTTTCTGCTTGTTATAGGAGCGACAATAATTTTTGGAAAAAGAACCGCTCTTAATGTGGATAATTATTTGAGGGGTGGGAGAAAACATTGAGTAGCAATTTGGCAAATCTATTGCAGTAGCTATTAGAAATGCAACTAAAACATTATGTAAATTTTGAATTTTCCCCCATATAAGTTGTAATGAGGGATATGGAATATAGAGAACATAACTGCAGAAGCCTTGGAAAGAAAGCTGTTTGTTCATGAGTAGCATAGGCATAGCAAATGTATGCAGACAGTTGTTGACTTGCCATCTGTCACTTAGTGACTGTTATGACATCTCCTCCAAAAGGTACTTATGACGTGGGTCTAATCTTCCAACAGCCAGGGCCCCTCATGTAATTGCATTTTGGACAATCAGCAGTTGGCCTCAATTTACAGTCTTTTGCAATGTCCTGTGGTCACATGACCACAACTATTTACAGCATTTTAACCTAAAACTGGCATTTACTTTTGGTTTTGAACGTAGTTTGATTTATAGTGACTCTTACTTGATGACTTTTCTTTATCCTTCTTGATTGTACTGAATATAAAGTGCATGTGTAGGTTGTACACAATATGTAAGAGTCACTATAAATCAAACTGTGAATACCTTTCTAGTCCTATCTCACGTTGAATATAACAGATTGTTCTTGACCCTTTTGGTAAGAATTTTAATTCTCTACCACAACCTCCTCTGAGCATGAGTTTGACCTTACATTCTTTCAACCTTTTGCTTTGCAGCTGTGCTGGCCAACAGCCATACTGACTAGCTGTCATAGGATTTGTAGTAAAGCAAGAGAGGGAAACAGATTGGAAAATGTTGCAAATTTCAACTAAATTTGAAGAATGTTAAAATCCTTCAAAAATTATGCTTCGGAAGATACAGAAGTGCTGACGTTGTGCATTCAAACACATGTAGAGACACCCCTAGCTGCACTGTATTTAGATTTTGGTATTCTAAGAATTAATATTTACTGCAATGGTGAAAAATCTGTGGCCCTCCAAATGTTGAAGTTTCAACTCTTAGTACCTCTAACCCAGTTTTTCTCAACCTTGACAACTTGAAGATGTGTGTTCTTGGTAATTCTGGGGATTGAAATCCACACATCTTCAAGTTGCCAAGGTTGAAAAACACTGCTCTGAATGCTGATTGTGCCACAGACAATTAGGGTTTGGCTAAATATCATTTACCAGGATAATACCATTTATAGAACTAAAAGTTTCCCATTCCTGTGGGATGGTGTGTATTATTTATGAATAATATACATAGTCATTAACTTTTTCTTTTTGGCACGAAAAGGATCTAATTTAGTAGAAATTATGCTTACCAAATGCTCTGTGTAACAAAATATCAAATCTATTAGGATCCATATGTTTGAGATTGTATTCAGTATGTTTACTGTCTTTCAGATGACTGATGAAATTGTTAGTTTTCATAGACATCAATATTATTACCCTTTGTGTTGGCAATCTAGATTTTATTCTCTGAATTGAGTTAAATTTAAATCTTATTTGACTGTTTATAGTTAACAAAGCTAAAACTTTGTTTATTTTTTAAAACTTATCTTATCCAGGTAACAAATTTATCTTGAAGACAAAAATCTTAAATTTAATATATTTTCTTTGTAATATGCTGGATAATATGAAAGTAGATTTAAACACATTTTTTCAGTTGTCCTGCCTCCTTTGTACTGTATCCAACATGGCAATTTCACTAATTCTTTATAGTGATGCTTTTATTCAGAATGACTAGCTGGTAAAGAAGCTTATGACAACAGGTTTAACACGTCATTGTGCAGGCTGGGATAACATGGATGTAATAATCAGATGCATCTTTGTTTTGTTTTAGTACTTGTTGCAAGATATATTTTAAAAATGTTTAATTTTTCTGTTATTTTCTCCTGTTGTGCTTGAGAAATTGCTTTACATGCATTTATTCTATAAATACAGAACTTGTGATTTATTCCATGTGACAGTCAGTGAACTGATACCTTACTTTTGTAAAATTCTTGAAATCATTGCAGTCAGTTGACCAGACCTAATACAATTGTCTTTAAAATAATATTAAAAATATGTATGGTGTGCTTCTGTTTCTATAGAAGAAAACCATAAAGGAGGCAATACTATATTTTTCCCAGCACAGATTTAAAAACCAAAGCAAAAGAGAACTTTTCATATCACTGTCTGGTTAGATTTGATCTCTATGATAATCATTCACTGAAAGTTTAATGTTTATGGACCAAACCAATAATACCAGAAAGGCTTGTCTGCTCATGGCTGCATCTTGTGTTGCCTGGTGACAAGAGAAGATATGTGAAAGTCTATAGTATGAAGGCAATTTGTCTCCGTTTTGTCATCAATGACAGACACTCGCAGATACAGAACTTTAATTATACACATTAGAAAACTACATTACATTACTTTTCAACATAATTGCCATTCAAATTGAGGTACTCGTCATATCTTCTTACAAGGTTTGAAATTCCTTCTGCAAAAAAAAAATTCTGTCTGGGAATAAGGCTAAAAGTTCTTGGGTGCGTCAGTTCGCGATGAATTGCAGCTGCCGAAAGTCAATACATTTGGCGGGATTTTCTATGGCAGCGTTCATTTTTAGTTGATCTAGCAAATGAGTCAACTGCAACACAACCTTCTCCTTCCACTTCTCACTGCCTACTGAATTACTGGGCATGGTATCATAGGACCAGCAACGCTATCCCCACTTATTTCTCGCACATGCACAAATGGAGGTTTTTTCCCAAATTGTCCTCGTATATTGCTGCTCTAATAATATTTAAACAACAGTACTGGTTCCATAAAGCTGCATTTCTAATTTAAAAACAATATGCAAAACATATTTTGTATATAGCACCATTCAGGAGATACAAAACTTACATAGGAACTTTAAAGATGGGATTGCAATACTGCTACTAAGTTACGAATTTGACTTAAGTTAACTTAGTCATATGAAAAGAAGCAAGACCAAGAATCCAAATCTAAATGAGTAATGTACTAAATGGCAGTGCTTGAGAAACTAGACAAGAATCTCATTTTAGTCTTTATATTCTCTTACTTTGTTATAACTCTGGTTTGTAATTTATCTTAAATGGTTGAAAATCTGTGTCCAGTTTATTTGTTATTATAAAAAATATATTTAAGCACTCAAGAATTTTGATAGGTTTCTTCTGAATCACTTTTTGGCCCTCTGCCTTTGTCACACTGAAATTCTGTTTGCTATCCAAATTATCCCTTTCTTCAGAAAGCACTCAAATTCATAAATCATTCTGTAAGATTTGTAATTAACACCTCGGATTATCCAACTGCAGCAAATAAAACTTTTCTAGGCCACCAGCAAAGGCTTGCTAAAAGCAATAGAATTATGTACTCATTCTCCTTATTTACTGAGAAACTTCATTTGTCTGTCATGACAAATCTGAACTACAAAGAAACTTAATGTTGCCTAATGAAAATAGCTGTGGAATCTGGCATGTGGAAAATATCAGAGCAAATGGATTTGGTGAGTCATTTCCCACTTCTTTCTGACCTTGAGTTCATTCAGTTTACTGATGTTTTTAGTTTTTCTCTCAAGCACTATTTTTGTTTGTTGACTTACATTCAGAGGTAACCAGGGAGATGTTGGGATTTGCTCAATTGTAACAGTTGCATTGCATATGTTTATTTGTATTCATACCATATACAGCTTTGGCTCATATACATATTTTTCTTGCATCTGTACTTGCTTTGGACGTAGGCTTTCCCTTTACTCTGGAAATAATTATTGTATTCGTTCCTCCTCTGAGATTTGTATCTACCAAATCAATGACTGAATTAAATTTTCAAGAAGGAAAATATCACTGACATGTTAAACATGTTTTTCTCTTGCTGTTGAATTATCAAAATATGTTCAGACCAATTCTTCCTATCAAAAAGCCTAGTTGACAGTATAATATGGTATTAGATTTTGTATTCTTAAAATTCGAGTAGTGAATTTTAAAATGGTTAATGTATTTGAAAGTTTGACGCTTATTTGAGTTTTCTGACATAAGACATTTTTTAGCAGTTTTTTGTTTTTAAACTATAATTGTCAATTTTACCCAAAACAAAATAATTATTTTGTATATTTTTTTAGGAATTAGTATGGAGTAAGAAGAGAAGATGAATTGCAATTTATTTATTAGAAGTGTAGCTTTTCAAAGAATATTAAACTGGGATTTTTTTTCTATGCCAATTAGACATTAATAACCTGCATTGTAAGATTCACTGTTAGGTTATCTCTATTTTTAAAAAGCAATGTATACATACTTGATTTCTATGCATGAATAATCACATGGAAAAACACTAAAATGTGAAAGTGACAACTTGCTTCATTGTCTTTAAAATTAACATATTTCATTACTGTTAAGTAAAGTACTGTTTTTTCTTCAAAAAAATAAACTACATTAACTTTTTATTTTAAAAATGTTCCATTTAACAGTATTGCCTCTTTGAAAATATGTTTTATCTTGGAAATACGTTTTTACTTGAATCATTTTATGATACAATAATTCCTTCATTATTATTGTCCATAAAAATTATTCCAGAGTTGTGGAATTTCTGTGTAGGATGTGGTAATCCATTGTTTTAAGTCTGCTTTCTTTTTTGACTATATTGCATAAAAAGTAAAGGTTCCCCCCACACATGTGTTATAGTCGCAGCAGACTCTAGGGGCAGTGCTCATCTGCATTTCAAAGTTGAAGTGCCAGCACTGTCCAAAGACTTCCGGAGTCATGTCACTGGCATGACTAGGCCCCAAAGGCGCATGGAGCGCTATTATCTTCTCCGAAGTGGTCCCTGTTTTTCTACTTGCATTTTTCTACTTTACATACTTTTGAACTGCTTAGTTGGCAGAAACTGGGGCGAGTAACGGGAGCTCACTCCATTATGCAGAACTAGGGATTCGAACTGCTGAACTGGCGACCTTCCAATCGACAAGCTCAGCACCCCCTTTATGTTGCATAGAGAAATACAATAAAATAGTCTCAAAATGTAGAGAGATTTTTGAAACTATCTTTTTCATTTGTCGAATAACTTTACATCCTTTATCAGAAAAGGGATCACATGTTCTAATTAGGGTCACAACATGTTTTAGAGTGCTATTTTATGCCCAGTTAGATCATACCCACTCACTGTATGTCAGTATTGGTATATAGACAGACTTGCTTCCCATAGTTTCAAACTGGATTCTTCCCCAATAGTATAGTTTTGAAGAAGACAAGAATTAAACCCGAAGCCTGGGGCATTCAAAGCAGAAAGAAATTCATCACACCAAGGAACTGAATAACAACCATGAACAATTCTAAAGATTTACTCTGTCCTATACCACTTTTATGCTACCCTGACCACCAGGTACAGGGCATGGCTGGACTGTGGAGCACAGGGTGGCAGGGGGAAACGGAGCTTTGCGTTGTGCTTTTGTGATGGATGACTGTGCTGTGGGATTTGAAGCGGTATTTTTCAATGGCAGCCTGGAATGAAGTAAAAGCCTGGAGTCGGGCAGCTTGCTGGCACTACTTCAGCCCCATCTCTACCAAGGAGTGCTGCTGTGCAGAATGTCTAAAAGGACAGAGATGCAGGGAAGATGGAGTAGAATGAAGGAATTAAAATTCTTCTGTGGTCATGAATGCAGGCAAGTTGCCAAAGGTCCAAATTTTGATAATGTATTGCAGTGACTGCGAATTCATGGAGATCAGTTATAAATCCCTTCAGCACTTCTACAATTTAAACTGCTGCTGAATGAATAGTCATAGATCAAGGGTTTATCTGCATGCAATTACTGGATTACCTTGAAGGCCTGGCACAATATATAATCTCTCTGCTACTATCTCTTTTTTTTGCTACTTGTTTAAAACAGGCAGTTCTTAAATTATAACCAATTATTTTACAACCATTTGGAGTTAGGATGGCTTCAAATGGGTGCTTTATTATGGCATATAAAACAGTCCCCCCACAATCATGTAATCTCATTTGGAGAACTTGGCTCACCTTTATAACCACAATTTTTGACTTATTTTTCCCCACATTTTTGTCAGTTTCCAGCAGGGTGGATAAAAATTGATGAATGTTTTATAAAAATCAAAAAAATGATTTTTTAAAAAATTTAAATCAGATTTTTTGGATTTTGCTTTTTAAGTAAAAATCTATCTAAAGATCATTTTCTATTTAAGATACATTAGTAATTTAGTGTATTCAGTATGAATTAGAGCTTAGTTATATAGCATGAGACTGTATATTTTGCAATATTTACATTTTTGGTAAACTCATTCAATG
>JANHFO010001804.1:204979-227578 GCA_032468095.1 Pareas carinatus
ACTCAGGGCGGCTTACAGGCATATAAAAACATACATATGACATAAGACATTTTAAAAATCACTAAAAATATTACACCGAGCCTGTTCTTTATCTAGAGGCCTATATTGATTAGAATCACAAAAAGTCATTGTTTAAAAATGTTTTAAACAAAACATTATGTTGTATTTTGTAGGGTAACCTGTGATTATGACGACTGAAGGTGGTTCAGATACTGAAGTAAAAGAATCAGAGAAGCTGAGGACTAATACAGGAAGTGAAAATGCTGGGGATGCACCAGAGAGTCAAGAAGATCAGAAACAAATAGAAGAAGGTTCTCCTGTTCCTCCAACTGCAGCTATTCAAAAGAGCCCTAAAAGCTCAGGTGGAAAGGGCATTTCCCGTTTTATTCCCCCCTGGCTCAAGAAACAAAAATCATACAGCATATCAGAACCCAAAGATGAAACTAGGAAAAGAGAGCATCTAGCATCAGAAGAAGAGGCAGCAGTGGAAGAAGGAGAAAGTCATCTTTCAGAAGAGGAAGCTCGATCTAAAGGAAAATTAGAGGGCATTTCTGAGAATCTTCAAGAAGCTGAAGTGGGTGATAAAGAAGAAAAACATGTTGAGTCACAGGTACATCCTAGAAAGAAAAGCAAAACAAACTTTAGGAAGTATACTTTAGTGACCTCAACATAGTTGTAGCTACTGTTATAGTACATTTTCTTTTATTAATATGAATTAATACCATTCATTCCAAGGTGTATTTTGATCTTGCAATGAATCATGTTGTGTGTTTCTGCCTAACCAAATGCTATATTTTTGTTACTTCAGATTTAGCAAAATCTAGCTATTGTACTATTTAACAAAGGCCTTGAAATTTGCCTAATTTTTATAAAATACAGTTTTTTCTTGTTTCTGATGTTTAAATAAGAAACTTAAGGGTTGTGATGGCTCAGTGGTTAAAGGCACTGAGGTTGTCAGCTGCAAAGCTGACAGCGCTGGTATGAGATCCCTGCTGGCCACATGACCATGGAAGTATTTTGGGACAATGTTGACTCCCTCAACTAAGAAATAGAGTGAGCACTGCCACTCTAGAGTTGGAAACAACTGAAAAGGGGAATCCTTTACCTTTAAATAAGAAAACGTAAGCTAAGTAATACTGTGTGACGTTGTTGAGTAGGTTGATGAAAGGTTTCCATTGGTTTCTGAAGGCTGTCTGAAAAAGGTCTTTCCTGAAATCCAAGTAGGATTTTGGCATGGAGTGTTTGTAGCACAAGGTGTGCCAAAATCCTGCTTAGATTTCAGAACAGATCTTTTTCAGCCAGTCCCAAGACAAAAGGACTCCCTCTTGTTTCTGGAAGCTGGCTTTAAATGCTGCATTCTGCAGATGTTCTGTGCCAAAATCCTCCTTGAATTTCAGGATGGACCTTTTTCAGCCATTCCCCAGAAATGAGAGGCACTCCGTGTTCCTTACCTGAGACTTTTTTCTGCTTAAAAACCCACAAGATTGCTTAATAACTGTAACTGAATATGCTAAGTTTGTGTCCATTGGGTGAAGTGGTCATGTGACATCTTGCTTAATCGCTGCTTCTTTCAATGATCAAGATTCCAGTTGTGGTAGTTAAGCGAAAACTACCTGTATTTGTCATCAAGTTGGTGTCACTCTTAGAAACCATGTAGATAAATTTTCTCCAGAATTTGAGTAGATATGTGAAACGCTTTTCATGGTTTATTTAAACACTGTAACTTTGGGTTCATTTTTAAATTTCAAACCTGATGATGATCATTTTATTTTTCAAGTATTATATCTAACTATGAAATTTTTTAGAAGAGTCTCGTTCTAGTTAGTTTTGGTTTCTATAATCAGCACTGTAAAAAACAGGAAAATAAGTGTTTGGAGTTGAGTGTTGTAGTTACTCCCCAATCAGTTTATTTCTCATTGTAATGTATTAATATGATCCACAATCTGTCGCACTTTAATCTGCAAGCCAATTACAATGAAAAACGTATTCAGATTGCATCATCCTTGCCTTTTCTCTATTGTAATTCTTTTTGCTCGGGTCCTTCCCACTTCGTCCACCACCAATTTTGCCCAGCTCAGGTCTTTCTTATATAATTTGTTTTTCAAACATATGAAAACGGATGTTAAGGAACTTGCTTGGATCCTGCAATATGTATGATGAGTATCAGCATTTGTGGCTCCTTTTTTTATAAAGTCTTTTGTATTCATACTCTATTTGTGACTGTTAATAAGCCTGCAGATAGCTGCTGCTTGAAGCAGAATAGACTAGCTGAATAATTTTTTTTAATTCTTATGTAAGAAAATGTGTGTACTTGTCTGCATAGAATATTCAATGATTCAGATTCTGGCAAAGATGTAGAATTGATGAGGAAAGACAAAACAAAACTACACTTGTAACTAGATATCATTACTAAACAAACTGAAGTGTGTGCTTCCACTTGTAATACCTTTACTTCTGTTTGCCTTCCAACAGAAAAAATAATCCTTTTTCTAGTAGTTGAGCAAGCCAAGATTTCAAAATAATAGGCTAGAGATTTGTTCTCTAAGATTGGTAGTCTAAAGGGAAAGTTGCTAGGTTGACTTGAAGTTCCACGTCTGTGTTAAGAACTCTATAGATCTTGTACAGCGTAGTTTAAAACATACTGTCATATGACTTCTTTGTTATGAGTGCTTTCCTATTTTCATTAGAAAATTGATTAAAAATTTGATTTTAGCCAGTACATGAACATGCTTCTCTGAAGTCACAGTAGCCCTGTTTTAAGTGAAAGCTGTTTCAGAGTTCTCAATCTGGACTGTATGTGCACTTATGAGACACATTTGCACTTCATATCTAGACCTAAGCTCTAGAAAGAAGTTGAGGCACCATTTTATCATAATATCTTTAGGTTCTTTGTGACCAATCTCCTCTACTTTCATGCAATAGACTCTCGGAATATCTGTCCTAATCAATAGGCATTTTTTTTACTTGCATATAGTATGAAAAAAATGTTTTATCATTAGTGAAGCATGCTTGGTGCCTCCTGCAAGTTTTTCTATGGACAATCTATTTTCTCTGAGCAAAATGATAAAAGAAAACAGATATACATATCTTACCTAATGATTATCTGATTTGAAATACTGTATATAGCATTAGAATTTATTGGCCAAGTATGTCTGGACACACAGGGAATTTGTCTCGGTGTACATATTCTCAAAACCACGATCATAATCATAAAATACAATCTTAATCATAAAGTACAATCATGTCATCATAACTGCATTTGATTAAATGTACAATTCTCTAACTATAGTATCACTGTATGGTAATATACATTTCCTTGCACAGTCTGATAAAGAAGACAAAGAAATTGTTTCTGAAGTTATTGAAAACAAACAAGACACCGAAGATCGGAAAAGGGAGACAAAAGAGGTTCAGACAAATGAAGTCAAAGTAGATAGAGTGCTTCCGAAAGCTCCTAAGAAGATCAGGATTGTACCGGCTAAAGTTGTGCTTTTGGATGGCACAGAATACAGTTGTGACCTTGAGGTAAGCTATTTTTTCTCAAAGAGGAAGTAAGTACAATACTTTTATAGAAATGAGGACTAAAACGTGTTGTGTTATATGTTAATATACAGCATCCCCAATGTAAAGCAGATTTATATAAAATCGTTTCAGTGTTGAGGTTTTAATTTTCTGTGTTTCGTCTAATTATCCATAGCATGGAATTTTTCTTTTTAATAGTTGTCAACATTGGGTTAATACATTAATTTAGTCATCCACTATGACCTCAAAAGCATTTTTTCTGATTTCTTACAATCAACTCACTTCTCATATGTATGAATTTAGGGGTTTTGCCCTAGTGATGTTTGGTAAACATTTGCCAAATAAAAAAATAAAACCTTTTGAAATTCTTTAGTCACTTGGTTCCTGTGACCCTGAGTTGCTTAATATTACCAGAAGTCAATATTATTTAACTCCATTTGACAAATAGCCCATTTATCATTTATTCATAAGCCAACATCTTAAAAAGCACTGACTCCAAGAATCAATAGGATTCTTGAGGAATTCTTCTTCTTAAGTCTCTCTATTAAAAAGTTATCCATTTAGTCTCTCTTTTGTATTTTTATCCAATTAGTAATCCATAAAAAAGCATTTCTTCTTATCTTATGACCACTAAGTTTCAGAACCATTGATGAAGAACTTTGTTAAAGATATTTTGAAAACCCAAGTATATACTAAGAGCAGGGTCACCTCAATCCAGATCCTAGTTTTACTCTTCGAAAACTTGAAAAGATTGGTGAATTAGAATTCATTTATGCTGATTTTTCTTTAACAAAGCTTGTTCTGCTATGAACCTATTATTTTTTTCTTTGATTAACACTTCTGTCTAGTGGCATGAAGCAGATGTTAAAGTAGCAGGGCTATAATTCCCTTTCCAGATCTTGCTGGGTCTCTTTAAAAAGTGGTATTATGCTAGCTACCTTCAATTTCTTTGGCACTTAATATGTTTTGAGTGTCAAACTATATACTTTTGAAGAAGATTAACAATTATCTTTGAAATTCTAAATCAGTTCCTTCATTTGATTTTGATATGTGTTTTTGCGGAAGATAGATCAGATGTAATGTATAAAACAGCTTTTTAGACATAGGTATGTTCTTGAATTTTTTAATTTATTAAAATCAGAATAAAGGTTTATGATGAATCTCATGTTGTCAACACAGTTTTATATAGTATAATACTTTTCTGTTTTCTATAGAGCAGCGGTCCCCACCTTTTCCAGCTCTGCAGACTAGCAGGAGTGGTAGTGGTAGGGAAGAGGGGATGGTTTCATGTACATACAGTACCTTCCACTTGCACAAATGGAGCTTCACACGCTACTTGTGTGACTCAGGCTGTGGCCCAGTACTGGACTGGGGGTTGGAAACCCTTGCCATAGATGAGCATTTTTACCAGCTTTCTGAAATTCACAAGAAAGCTTTACCAATAACTATTTCACAGCTCTTATTAAATATATTTTGCTTTTCCTTGCATGTTAGAATTGCCAAAACATATGCATCAGTCAAAATTTCTGATGGCATTGGATATGTGAATAGTTGTTATAGAAGAGAACAGAATTTTTTAAAATTATTCAAAGATATTCATAGGGTCACTTCTATAAGTCTAGATTCTAAACATTGCAAGCCATTTACTATGAATAGTTTAAACTTTGTAGCAGGCGTGGTTTGAGCCATCTTCAGTTAGGAAGACAAGATTACATTAACCTAACAATCTATTCTTGCTCACTGGATATATCCTGAATAGTCAGAAAATTACTGAGTATCTAGTAGGAATACTGCACTGTTATTTATCTGGCATTTTATGTACAGTTGAAAAAAGTGTGCAACTTTACTTTTTGTATTATTCTTTTTAATCCTTGATTGAAACACATGATACATTAATTTATTTAGAAACTGAAGTGCTTTCCATTGTATATTTTGTGACATATCTGTTGCCTACCACACACTGTTTTGCTAACTCTATGCATATCCAAAAAACATTTGTACTGACTTTGCTGATAAGAGTTAAGAGTAAGATCAGTTCAGATTTTCAAAGGAAAGCTGTGTGCATAGAAAGAGGAAAATTTGCTCATATGTTAATATCAAGAAGGGATTATTTGCCATGGATTGTGTACCTTCCCCTCACCCCCGGTAATGTCATCAGGTGGGCTTCCTATTATAAGACACTTTCTGAAAATTTTACTGCTTAAAACTAGCAAGTTTCCTTCCTTTGGCGGTTCTGGAGGCTTTGAGAAAGAATTGGATATTGAATTGACTCATGAATCTGTAGTGCCAGGATGTATTTGTGGGAGGTCCAAATCCAATGTCACTGGCTGTTCAACACTTCATGATCTACTAATCACAAGGAGGCAGCCGGGACAGAAGAATTGCTTTAGATCTTTATCCATCACTTTGGATAATCGTTTGTCTAAAAGATAGTTAATCTGCAGTCCTTCTGTATTTTCTTCCCTAGTATATAGATACAGATCATTTGCTTTTCTTGACCTTTCTACTAATTGGAATTGCTTGTCTGTAAGTTATAAAGAAATCTCTTTTCTGCTATACTTATAACACCTGCTTCACTAATCATCAATCAAGTCATATTCTTTCTATTAGGAACATTTCATGTGTCCATATAGAACTCTTCAACTTCTAATGCTATAATTGTTGTGCATGTTAAGTCAGCAAGTTTTTCCTACCAGAGAACCATCTGCAGGACCACAGTGAGGAGAATTAATGTTATTTGGCAGATAAAATCACTTGGAGATTGAGTTTGACTGGGCAGTCCAAGCCACAAGTTGAGTTGTCCATGGCACTAACTTGTAAAGTTATCTCGTCTGAGTTCAATACTGTAACACTAAGGACATGGATAAGATTCCTTAATCCATTAGTTCAGCATATGATTGTTAAATTCTGGGTTCTTCTTGGAGATGACCAAGGGATAATTCCAGACAGTGTTATCGTTGTCTTGAGGGAGGGTATAATTCTTCCTGCCTTGAAACAGGTGGTGGTATATTCCCTTCACAAGAGGCCGTTGCTAGATCTCTCCACACAGGACAACTACCCACAACAAAAACCTCAACAGAAAAAGAGCAAGGCAAAATGCACAGCTTGCACATTGTGTTATTTCTGCTGATATTGGTGCCATGGCCAAAATATGCTCTTGCCATATGTTCTTATTCCCTGGAAAATCTACAAGTTTTTGATGAATGAAGGAAAAAGTCAGAATGAGCAATTTGCAATCTTTACGTAATGAACATCTCAGTTTTTATACCAACGATGAACCTATTGCAAGCAAAGTCTGGAAGAATATCAGATAATACAACTGCCTTTTCCAAATTACATTCTTTGGTGCCAAAGAAGTCCTTACAATGCGGAATGAATGGACTCCTTCTATGCCTTTTCAAAAGGGCAAATCCATAATTTAACCAGGCATTTAATGCTAGAACTCAACCATAAAATTAAATTTATTCAAATTTACGGTACTTTATGGATCCTCAAGACATACTACGTTTGGAATACCAAAAAACAAGGTCTGCCTCATTTGTACTCTGCCCTGGCCTGACGAAGCATCCAAGCCAAGGCCACAAAATTATAATAACATTTGTTGAAGCCAAAATACCAGACTCCAATGAACATCCAGAGCTGCATAAATTGGTATGGAAGGACATAATTCATGGTCTATATTGCAGTAGAAACTCTGTTTAGAAAAATGGTACATGGAGTAGAAGAAACCCAAAGCCATTTAATGAGCATAAAAAGTGTGGTGATGATTCATATCCTTTCTACAGGAGATGGTCTTCAGAAATCAGAGGATATGAAGGACCTGAAGCAGGATAGAGTTGAACTATGACTTCTCAAAGGGTGGTACCTGGTAATGCACAGCTATTGAAGGTGTTTAATTGTCATCTAAATAAATGTTTATTTATTAAATAAATGATGCTGCCCATCTCATCAAATATGTCATCAAGTAATAACATTGTCATGATTCTAAGAATTGTATTTATCAATACAGTTATGCTTTGCTCTCACTATACATAAAAGACAATAATAAACTATGGAAAATGTGCTGATTTATTTGAAGAAACTGATGTTTCAACATGATACGTCACTTCAAGCCATAAGAAGTGAAAATGTTACAGTATTCTTAAAAGAATGGCAGATCAAACACAGATGTTGTGATCAAAATGCCCTTTATTAAATGAAAAACATCTATATTTGTTTTGTTACACATCTTTCTTCTTTAATAAGTTGTTTTATTCTTAAAGTTTAAAACCAAACCCATAACAATCTGCCCATGATCATTCTGTTTCAGTATTTAGCTAAGGAAATATCTGAAAGGATTACCCCACAAATCATCGGTTCTCTGGTTTCAGTTAAAAAGGTAGCAGATGCAGCTCAAATAATTGAAATTAGGCCACATATCAATACCAGAATAACCTTCTTGTAAAATGTTAACATTGACACTTGACATTTATGACTTGTCTGAAACATCTATATAACCTATTGTGTTTATCTCTATCACTTTCTCTTTATGGAAATGTAGGTGTGTTTTATCTAAATTAAGAAACTTAATTTGTCTCTGATTGCTATTAAATATTTGAATGTTAAAAAGAATTGTAGCCATCAGATGATATGTCTATATATATTATATATGGATATATAATTACAATCTTCACAAATATATGTTTGCTATCTTCACAAAGATATGTTTCACACTACTGCAGCTTCCTCTCTTCCCCCTTTTCCTTATAGATGAACTGCCTTCAGTCTTATGAAAGAGGAATGCATGCTAAAGAAAAGTTTAGTAATTTCATTGGTCTATATTATTAACCAATAACATTGGTTAAATTGCAATTTAGTAGAACATAGGGTATAGTATTTGTTAATAAGTAGAAAATACTAAATCCAGTAATTACCTTTTCATTGAGTTAAAATATCTAAATATATGTTTAAGATTATGTACAAGCTTTATTATAGTTCATTTTAGGCATCCAGTCATATAACTATTTATCAAGTCTAAAGAATGCCATAATGAGATCTAGGCAGCTGACTTATTGTAAAATCTCTTTCCAAAGCAAATACAATTTTCATTAGAGCTTTCTACACAGGGCATTCTGTTCTAATTAAAATGTTATGACAAGGACATTTAAATATGACTGCATGGCTATATTTTATGCACGTCTGAACAACTGAAGTGTATTGAGCATGACATAACTGTTTCAAGAATTTTGTAGTTTGCTTGATTGAAGTGCAAGAGTGCACTTGCTATCTTATAAAAAATTAAATGCTCAAGTACCATATGTCTTATAATTTGCCAGTGATTTCCTGGCCATAATAAGCTATATCAAGCATGTTTTTTTAAATAAACATTGTTCAGTCAATCTCATTATGTTCTGGCTTAATGCTAAAATAAAATATTTTATTTATAGTTTATAAACTCTGTTTAAATCATTCCAAGTATTTTTCTGTGCACTTTCTGTAAAAAGATTTGGTAATCATGAATATAGTGTTAAATTTAGAAACATATCTATAATAACATAAAATGAAATAAAATAATTGCTTTATTTTTCTTTTGAACTTGAGATAGACTAAAGATGTATATAAAGCATCTGTTCTGACAGAGTTTTTCACATTTATCATTTGATACAAAATACAACTGAGAAGCTTCAGTTGGATTAGAATGCAGCTTATGCCATTTTTCTGCTAAATATTGCCATTTTGCTAATCTATGATGCTAGTTTTGATGGCTCATTGGTCTGATTAAAGATAATTTGTTTTATTTACATTCTTTCTTATAAATTGCTGTTTAGATAATAGATTAAAGATCAATATTTTCTCAGCATGAGTCATTTCATTTGGGTTGTTCTAAGAAAATCTTCAACAAAAGTATTTTTTTTGTATCTTCAACAAAATACTGTTAACTAAATACTTCCCAAGATTATAATGGTCATTTAATGCAGGTATGTTTCAGAATTCGGACTCAGAGAAGGGAATTTTTGAATGGCAAGTAAAATGATGCTTTTGAAACCTAAACTTGAATATCATATTAAATAAAATTGGGTGATAAATTGGTTTTTATAAATGCTGAGAGTCATTTGGCAAAATACTATTTATATTGAAATGGAAAATATTCAGGATTTTTACTTACTAGAATATTATTATTATTATTATTTTTTCTGGTGAACACAGCTGCCTGATGTTTATTTATTTGTTTTATTTGTTTAAATTTATATATGTTAAGCTGGAGTTGGCCTTCTCCAGTTATCGAGCTCTTTCCAAGAGCCTAGGGTGACTGGAAATATCTTCTTAGAATAAAAGCTGTTGTTGTTGTTGTTGCTGTTGTTGTTATTATTATTATGGTTCATCGCACAGTCTGCCAGATTTTAAGACTGGATTTGGCATTTTTATCTACCTATTGGGTCCTTACCATGGTCCTGGGATAGGCAGATGTGGATGTTGGTGGTGTTACAGATCAGATGTATTATTATCATCATCATCGTCGTCGTCGTCGTCGTCATTATTATTATTATTATTATTATTATTATTATTATATCAAAAATGGAGCACCAGAGGCACAAAATAAAAATACAAGATATAACTGGTTACATACACTATGATTATCTTCCGGACATTGAAGAATTAGTAGCTGTAAATTCAGTAGGAAGCATAATAATAAAAATGACAGTATATGTCTTATGTGATTCTGTGATACCTAACTTCATAGACAAATATATTTCACTCCTTTCTATTCCCCTTTTTTCAAGTGTTTTACATAATAAAGAAAGTTTATTTCAATTTAGTATGTTTGGCAGATGGATGTCCAGGTGTAAACTGGAACTTTACACATATTTAATCCAATTTAAACCAGATTACCTAAATATCTTGGATCTATTTTTATTAAGTTTTAAACTCCTGCTTAAATGATAAATTGACCATGTAAGGTGACAAGCAAAACTCAACAAAATCTCTTAAGCAATGAATATAAGTTAAAAAAAAACCAACCACCTCCCAAATTGTACCTGGATATATTATTAGAAATAGTTTTGCATTATAGGGGGTTTATTTGCATTATTCCTTTATGTTTCAGCCAATGAGATGTATCATAGAATGATCCAGTTAAAATTGTAAATGCTGAATATAAATTGAGCAGTTCAGTTCAGTATGAATGTGCTTTGATTTCATTTGGACAACAAACAATGCTTTTATTGAACTTGGTAGTTTTATTGCATACCTTTTCTCTCTTGTCCTTTGTATTTGTACAGTGTTTCTCACAACTACTGTGTAGCACATAGCTCAACAGCATAGATAATTTGTTCAGTTTAGAGCTTTCTGTCTCCGACTGTCACACACAATAACTTTAGTGTTGCAAGAGCCTACACATAGGCACTCGAAGGAACTTCTCTGGAATTGCAGTGGCGTCTACTGAAATCTGCATGCTAAGCAATTGCAAAAATGCCTTTCAGTTGCCAGGTCACAAAAATGTCACTTTATAGTTGCTTTTTAAATGCCATAAATAGCCAAATAGGGATGTTTGACTTTCTTGGAAATGAAAGGCACCATGCTGCACCTCTTGATTTCTGCCACAGCAGACACCATTTCAATGTATCAACAAATCATGAAAAGCCAGAAAGGCGAGTTGTCTGTTCTCATTTATTAATTCAAATCAAACTACAGAAGGTTGAATGCCCCAAATTTTCTCTTTTGTATATTTACACCCAGTGTTATATATCTGGCTGCATTTCATTAATATTAATAATTGATAAAGTTATTACTATTCAATACTAATTATTAATTTACTATTAATAAAATTATATTTAATATTCAGTGCCGAAGAAAGAACAAACTTAAGAACAAACCTTTTGAAATGTTATCCGTTTGCTTGTTGTGTACTTTTGTTGCCCCAAAGTATTTAAAACCGTAATACAATTTTCTCTGACAATCTGTGTCATATGGAATTAAAAATCATATGGTAACAAAGCAATTATTTCTGATAGATTTCTTTTATCAGTATCATTTGCCCTATATTCTTTAAAATGTTGCTAAACTTGTGATTTTTTTTTATTTTTATGTATTTAGGGGAGTACCTCTTTTATTATGTACTAGAAAAATGTTGGTTCTTTCATGTTTCTCTTAGCCTCTCTGAATCATTCTAGTAACTTTTATTATGTTCCAATTGATTCCATTTTTATTGGGATTGTATGATCATGGTTGTGAGTGCATTTGAAGGTTATATTTAATGCAGAAAGAAAAAACTAATTAACTGAAATAAGACCATAAATTACTGCAGTGTTCTATTCATTACAAATCTAACATTAGACAATAGTACATTGATGGCTAACAGTTGTTTTAAATGTTTAAATCAAAATATTGCTTTCATAAGTTTAGTGTTTAAATCAAAAAGCAAAAATAATTAGGCTTATGCTACTTACCAGGATAACAGATAATTCAAGGCTGAGTATGTAGCAAAACGTCTAAGCAATACTCCCTCATAAAAATGAAACTAAATACTAGGCAAAATATAATAGAAATTAATTGAGCTGTTTAGTTAGTGCTGAGATAACCCGGAATCGTTATATTAAACTAAGGATAAATATCAGAAACAAATCTTTAGACTATAAAGAAGTTTATTAAAACTTAAAGTGGAATCTTGATTCTGTGGTTACTAAATAATCTAATAGTCAAATATATTTTGTAGTCAGCTTAGTAGACAGTTCTGAATTGTATTAATGGCCAAATTGTTTCTTAAGTATTTGTTATAATATGATGCATTTAACTGTTCTTTTGTTTTGTGGGATTTATTATGCAAAACTTACAGAGCACTAGCGACAGCAATATAGTTGCTTATTCATGAAATGTAATGTACTAGAGGTAGTCTTTGACTTACAATACTGGAGTCTGGCCAATTGAATTTTACAACTTTTTTTGCCATGCTGGTTAACTGAATCACCATGGGGTGTGTTTATCAAAAATGGAGGTAAAGGCTGGTTTTCAGCAAAAAGTAATAAATTGTGGTCACATGACCGTGGGGCACTACAAAGAACCACAAATGTGGGTCAGCTGCTAAGTCCCTGAAATGCAGTCTCGTGACCATGAAGATGTATGGTACTCAGAACTCTGGATTGTAAGTACCTTTTGTGTTTCTCATTGTAACTTTGAATGGTTGTGATGGTCATAAGTCATAATTATCTGTAGTTGATAGCAAACTCTATATACAGTATTTTATTCCCTTTTTTAAAAAAGTGTTTTAAATAAAAGACATTGATGATTCGTAATATACACCAGTATTTCAGGACTTTAAGAATTACTGCTGAGTTTTCATTTGTCCTACTTAAATTTCAGTTCTCCAAATAAATATCTCCCCTCCATTGGTTTTAATCAGTGCTTTCCTATGTGTTGAGTATAGACTATGAGGCATCTACTCACTTTTGATTTATTTTCTGAAACAGCAAATTGAAACTAGTGAAAACAAATATAGAGTAGTTTTCTTTGGTATTGGTGTGTTTTAAAATAAAATATATCTAGCATTGTATGTTTAATTTATTTATCCTATTTTCTTCTAGAAAAAAGCAAAAGGGCAGGTGTTGTTTGACACAGTTTGTGAGCAACTTAACCTACTGGAAAGGGACTATTTTGGCTTGTTATTCCAAGACCACACAGATCAGAAGGTAGGTACTAAATGTGTAAAAATGACTTCTAAAAGACTGAGAACTTTGGTAGTATATGGAAATTGGTTACTGAGCATTAAGTTTTTTATAGTCTAGAACCTCAGATTTCTGGGCAGAAGAGCGGTAAGTATAATGCTATCTCTAACTGTCATATTTTGAACTGAGGAAATGAGGAATTTTCAGTAGCATTAGTTCAGATGGACTTTCAATTCGTAATATGATGAATTGGGAATAAACATTACTAAGCTTCAGTCTAGTCTTTCCTTCTGTTTTATCACCATATGTGACAACAAAATTAGAATCTTGTTTCTAGTGAACCATAATCATATCCATTTGCTATGAATAGAAGAGAAAGCAATCAAACCTGGATCTTTCTACTGTTCTTTCATAGTCTTTCAAACAATGAATTGTGAAAGTCTGAATGGTCTAAATGCAGTCATTGTCTTACTGCTCCAGACAACAGTATATGGGCAAGGATTTTTTTCCCTGGACTGAGGAGGGAAGGGGTAGGAGCATACAACCTAGAACCCTTGCATGCGTAGTTTACAGTGCTTCTATGAGAATTTAATGCCTGATGATCTGAGGTAGACCTAAGGCAGTGATGCTAGCACTGGGGAGTGACTACAAACACAGATGAATATCATACTGAGAAGTATGCTGGGATCTGTTCAGAGGTCTCCCCTGCCATTGCAGTCAAAATATGTGATTCTATTTCTCATCACTTTTTGACTGCAACAATGATATGATAGAAAAACTTTATTATCTTTGTCTCTATAATTTCCAGCCTAATGTACAGTGTGTAAATGGTCATATACTACAGTAGATCTTATGTAAATGTATGTTAATTTTCATATACTAGAACTTGTCTTCATCTCAGAGCAGATAATTAACAATCTGGATAAAAAGGATATTAATTAACCTGAGCCTTTTGCTGTGGTCAGGACATTTCCTGCTTCAAATAAATTTGATTGTTAACTATGCCCTCCAAGGGCCGAATAAATAGAGTTACAATAGATCGCCTCAAGCACATTATGGACCTAGAGAGATTTCTGAAGACACTTAGGAAATATCTAAACCAGTGGTTGCCAACCTGTGGGCCCCGACCTACTGGTGGGCCGCCAGAAGATCTACATGGGCCACAAGGGGGTCGGCAGGAGTGCCCCGAGTTTGACCAGCACGGCACCCGAAGATCGACCGGGCGCTGTGTCTGGAGGCCCAGAGATCGATCCGTGGGGCGCCCGGAAGCCTATAATTTAGCGGGTGGGCCAATCTCCAGCCCTCTGGACAACAGACGGCCCCGCAGGCCAGATCCAAGCAGGCTGAATCCAGCTCGTGGGCCTTGTGTTTGACACCTGTGAACTAGTGTCTTTGGCAGTGACTGGGATAACATGTCATGTTGATTGAATTCCTTTTAGCTTGTAGTCTTAGAAAGTACATGGTATGTGCATTTTACTAGCATATAGAAGGCAATAAAAAGGTATACAGGTTTTGCAAGAAAAAAGCTGTCTTTTAAAGGTCTTTCATAGAAAAAAGTACCCTATACATGGATAATTAATTGTGAAAGCTTGATTTTCTGCTTTGTAAAGGATTACATGTATTTCATTATTCTAATTTTAATTGGAGTTCTATGTTTAAAGAGATACTGACCATCAGTACACTAAGTCTGGAACTGTTATTTTCTGAACTACCTCATAAAAAGTGGTATCTGTAGAAAAATAATTTATAAGAGGAAAAAACAGTAGAGGGCAATATAATCTAACAAGAAATTCTCTCATGTTATCTTTATACTTGAAGAAGCAATTAAATTATCTTTTATGACCATAAAATCTAATATCTTTGAAAAAATTTTATAGACACTCAAGGTCTTTGTATTTCTTTCTTCTTTTTTAAACTTTTCTTTATGCCCTTTCACTCGCTTATGAAAAGACAGTGATTTATGCAGGGGGAAGAGTTTGTAAACAAACATAGCTAGCTCAGTAGCAATCTTCAGCTAGAGAGAAAGCTGCAGACAGGAAAATATGAGACATCTCATTTTCATTTTATAGCCTTCAGTAAAAAAGCAAATAGCTTTCTGGTATATATAGATAATAATTTTACATTGTCAGTTAATATCGGCATAGGGAGTTGAGGTTTTCCTCTAGTTTGCAAAGTTATCCCTTCTTTTCTATCTTTAATGCGCATCTCATATCCTAAAGGAAAGAGCAAAAAGTCATATTTTTACTTAGCAACTTATCCAAGATAAAAATTGTTCCTTATTCATATCTAAGTCATCACTGGAAAGGTGGGAAACAAATGAAAAAGCATCAGCACAACACTGCTTTCATCAACATGCAAATCTTAAATGTCAAAATGATGAAAGTATTAGATTTTGAGGATACCTCTGCTCACAAATAACTTTAAAATTGTCTCATGACTTATGTAAGAGCATATTTCAAAGAAATGTGTCTCTACCAAAAATCACAGTGAGAGAATTTGAAAAATACAGTCAATTGTATGAATATTATGTTTGTTTCAGCAACATTTTATAATTTTCGTATAGCAAACAATCTTTTACTTTTGCAGAATGAAAGAAAACTATTTTGAATACTCAGAGCCTACCATTGATTAGTAGTGAAGTATTTAGAAATTGGACATTTTTTTAATGAACAAAGAAATTAATACAAAAGAAAGAAAAAAATGTAATTCAATTTAAATTATGATCTCATTGGGAGCCTTCCTGAATTCACAGATTCTGGCTCAGAGAGCAAATGGCAGTAATGGCCAGGAAGGTCTTTGAACAAATCTATCTTATTGCATCCTAGATAGGCCATTCTCATAGTCAATCATACCTTAGTTACCTCATGCTTAAATTCTGTGAAATGTTCTAAATGGTGTTTCCCTTGAAACCTACTCTGATGCCACAACTGGATTAGAATGTGGCTACACAAGCAGTTATGGGTGTTCCTTTTTTTGTCTGTGTAACATTCCTACTCTACAAACTATAAAGGATACTAGTTGGTTTCTAGGACTTGATTATCTACAGGGCAATCTTTCTCTTGTCATCTTTGTCCAATAAAATCTGTAACTGTCAACACATTTCATATCCCAATTATAATGCATTGTGATCTTGTAGGACCTAAGCAATATTTATTTATTTTACTTGTTAAATTTATTTGCCGCCTCTCGTTGTGGGGCTACTCCATGCCTTCTCTAACTGTAAAATAGCATTTTCCCTGAGCTTTGCATGACCCCAGTGCTGTGATTTTTAAAGCTGTGGAAATGTGACTATTCCAATAGAGATAGGAGGGCTTCATTGATTTACTCACTGGCAGTTTATTTCTTATTGTTAACAATAGTTTTCAATTGTTGAATTTCCAATATGTTTGATCATCTATTATTATCAGTTTTTATATTTTATTACTTCTGTAGATGTTTAAATCCTAACATGTAAGCCCAAACTTTCTCCAGTGGTGGAAGCAGTTTAGAAATTGATAGATTAAAAATTCTCAGAGTATTATATATTGATTTTGAATGAATAAATAATAGTTATACTATTAAACACACATTAAATGTTATATTTCTCATTATGTGTTATTTCTTTTTTTTAGAATTGGCTTGATTCTTCAAAGGAAATCAAGAAACAAATTCGCAGTAGGTGGTCCAGTCATATCTCTTATTGTCACACTACATATAGTCCTTATATGACAGTTCATTTAACAATAAGCTGGACTTACAAAGGCCTCAGAAAGGGTGCTTTATAACCTGTAAAATATTTCTGGTTGTCACATAATGTTGCATCAATAATCCCCATGGTCACGTGATTGTGATCTGAATGCTTGGCAACCTGTTCTCATGAGTGTTTGCTAAGCGTTGTACGATCATGTGATTGCCATTTGCAATATTTCTTGTTGGATTGCTCCAAAAGTCCTCCTTATCTCTGGGGGCTAGAAGCTGAACTCTTTCAGTGGCGTGCAGAAATGGAGCTGAACAAGTTATCTTCCATGCACTGGATTTGGATTTCAGCTCCCTCTTGCTTCTAGGGGATGGCTGAAAAAGCTGCCTGCCAAAGGATTTCAGCTGCCCTCTATGCATGGAAAGAATCTAACTCTTTCGATGGGGTATAAAAATGGAGCTGAAATCCTTAGTTTTTGTTTATTTTTATTGCGTAAATCTATGCTTTAAGGCTTAGATTGCATACTGAATTTTGTCAAACCTTCTTATATAATGTATTTTAAATAAGACTTTTAAAGCCACAAGTTAATATAATAAAGTTACAGAAGTGTATATTACTGTACTTACTGTATTTATAAATATGTTAAGATTAAGATTGTTAGAAATCAGTGTGCACAGTGTTAAATGATCTACATCTCGCAATCTAAATAAGAAGAGTTCTATTAAATCTTTATATAGTATATAATATCTTACATTCTGGTGAACTTTCCAAGTCACCTGTCAGAAAAGTTTCTAGAAAAACCAGGCTTTTGAAAAGTGAACAGATGCAAATACTTTAGCAGTCTGGCACAATACTCCAAAGCTCATTTGATAAAACTGCATAATCTAATCTGGTATTAGCACAATGTCTGTTAAGCCTATTTTGATTTTCATACACAGAATATAAGACATTTTTCTCCTCCTTTGTAACTCTTGTGATTGGACCAAGTTGCCTGTTACCTTACATTTAATTAAATGCATTTCTTTCATTTTGGTATATTTTGGGTTTTTTATTTTTTATTTTGCAAGCATTTGTAAGGGTTGCCACAAGGTTGTTATACAGACAGATAAACAATATGTACAGTGACCCTTGTTGTCCATGCTTTTTGCCTCCTGTTTGTATATTTATGCATGTGGGAAATGATGAAAGGGCTTTTGTGCATGTTTGTAGTACTGGTTTCACTGTCTCATTATCCTCTGCTGTTCATCCGGAACAGAAGCGCTGCAAATGGGTGCCACCTGTACAGTCTGTTTTAATGATTCGCTTGTATAGCTGCGCGGCAATTTTGACAACTCATTGTTCTAAAGCTATTCTGTTGATTATCAATAGAGTAGGTTTAGATGAACCAATCAAATATTTTTAAAATATTTGCATTATGGTAGCAAAACCATTATTGAAAAATAATGGAATTTATATAAAATTTAGAAAAATAAAAAATAGACATAAAAAGATGGAGAGATAGAGGGAGAAATGAATGAAGTTTGATTCCTTTAATCTTAAGCAATGTTTTTCACCTCTGATAATGACTCATGTTCTGTTTTAGAGATGGACTCCAATTGCAACAGATATTTTGTCCCAGTTACTGCAGGATTAAAATGCCCTCCTATATGCCCTTAGTAAAAACCAAAGGTATAAGCGAACAATTTAAACTTTCTCAGCAAATTCTCAAATAATCGCCAATAAAAATCAATATTGAAATAGATTAACAGAATTGGCTCTGAAAGACATCCAATTTATGGAGTCTCCCTTTTCTATTTCAGAAATCTCTGATGTTTTCAATACTATTCAGAATGAAAAATCATCTGGCCTTGATGGATAGTCAGGGAATTTTATAAAGAATTTAAAGATATTTTGATACCTGAATTTTCATTTTTATGCAATATTTGGCACGGAAGGGATCCTTTACCAGTGTCCTGGAAACAGTCTAATATAATTTTGATCCTTAAGTTGGACAAAGATTTCCAGGATTTGGTATATTTGCCCATTTTGCTTCTTAACATGGACTGTAAACTGTACACTAAACTGTTAGCTAATTCAGAGGTTTTCAACCTTTTTCAAGCTGCGGACCGCAAAACATGTTGTTACTACATGGCAGATCCCATTTCTACAAATTCAACTAGCTTCTAATCGGCAATTCATGCATATTACTTTTTTCAAATTTTTCTTGACCTGCTTGCAGACCGCCTGGCAACTTGCCATGGAGTCCAGTTTGAAAATCTCTGAGCTAATTAACTGATTGTAGGTAAAATTATTCCTATGGATCAATTTGTCTTTATTTCAAGTTGAAATATACCTTTCCTATCAAGAAATTATTAAGCATTATGCAATTTAGTAAAATTAATCTTCCCTAGCTATTTGTTGCTTAGATATATTAAGGGTTTTGATTCTCTGACAATACAATTTTAAAAATAAATATTAATTAAATATAAATTTGGGGCTGTTTTTTATAAAATGATTTGAACATATTTTTGGATCAAATAAAGTTTAGATAAGACTTCATTAGTTATGATTCAGATCCCATTACAAATTTAAGAGGTGCCAACAGCATTGCTCTTTTATTACCTTTATTATCCAACGTAGCCATATTAGTGTTGGCAATAACATTTAGATCCAGTAATGAGATTTGTGGTATGAAAATGGGAGGGAAGACATAGCTTTTAAATCTATTTTAAGATTATATGATTTTGACTCTTAAACACTTCTTAGCCAGCCAGCTATACTAAGAAGTTATTAAAGGAATCTGCAGAGGTATCAAGACAATAAGTTAATTTTCATGAATCACATCTGATGCTTTTTCATACTTCTCCAAAAATGTTCATACTTTTAGGTATTCTAATTATATAAACATCTTTAAAACATTTAGAATTTACTATTACTAAAATATCAATAATACCTATATAGCTATATATCTATTGATAAATATAAATCTGTTAATAAAAAGCCCTATATACAATACCAACATGCAAAGAACATAAAGAAATGGAAATTGGGCTTCAAAATATTCCAATGTTTTCAATGAATTGCAGCAGTAAAGATGAAGATCTTGCATGAATTAACTTTTCATATCAGTGCCTTCCATTGGTAATTCCAGTACAGGCTTCAAGACATTGGGATGTGTGAGGGGGAAGAATACTTCTGCTTTCATGCAAAAATAATAAATAAAAGGGTTCTATATAGACCTCAGACACAGGGAGATTCATTAATCTCAAATGGTATGGACAAAACAATTTAAAATCTGGCATATTAGTAATTTTAAAATACATACAAAGCTTCAATTAAAAGAATTTCTCTCCTATCCTTAGTGTCTACATTTTTTCTTTTGTGGATAAAAATAATGTTTACTCTGAATATTTTCATTTTTTTCTCCCATGTATTCTTTGTGGAATGTGCTAAATGTAGATTTGCCATGGCAGTTCACATTTAATGTGAAGTTTTATCCACCTGACCCTTCACAATTAACAGAAGAAATCACCAGGTATGCTATTAAGCATCATTGAATTGAATTCCTACATTATTTAGGGTCTTTTGAAAAATCTGTAAAACATTACATTTCATAAGCCTAAAGAAAATGGCCAAAACGCAAAAAAGCTTTTAGCTGCTATTGCTTTCCTCTGTGTTTGATTTCTAGTATTTTTCATAAATCTAATATAGAAATGTATATTCAAATAATTACTACAGATAAATGTCATTAAAAAACTAATTATCTAATGATAATGTTTTTATTGAAAAAGAGGAACAAGTTTTAAAGCAGAAAAACAACAATGTTGAATCAACTGCAGTCATTCAAAACATAGATCATAATTTGGGTGAGTCAGGGAGGAAACACTATTGAAAGAATGCTTCAATAAATCCTTTTTTATTTGAATGAAGATATTTCTTGGTAACAGAAAATGTTCTCTCCTCAGATGATGTGACACTGACATTTATGATTATGTGCCTTTAATTAGCACCTTTATAACTTACACTAATGAAAATATTTCTCATAACTTTTCAAGACAACTGCATGGATACTTCATCTTATCTGCCAACAGAATAGTTTGTTCTACTTGTGTCCCAGTTAGATAATATTCCAATATTTAGAACAGTTATTAGTCATATGATAATAGGTTATTCTATAATTTGCCCAAAATACTGTGCAGTGTAATGTGGAAAATGAAAATGAATATATATATATAATTTCAAATCTAGTAGAATAATTGCACTAAGACTTCACTGAAAATTTCCAGTTGTATGTGAGAAATAGGTTGTGTTTAGATTTGTAACCTACTAAAATAGGTTACAGATTGCTTTTTAAGTCAATTTTTAAAGTGTTGAAATAGAGAAGAATATTAGGGTTGTTCTTGTGGAGAAAATAAAAGGAAGTAGTATAATGAGTGTTCGCTAGTTTGAATTTCTTATAAAGTAATAAAGGTAGGATAAAAAGGTTATAAACAAATAAAATTTGTCAGACAATTAACATTGTTCTTTTTTCTAGGTACTTCCTTTGTTTGCAGCTTCGCCAGGATATCGCTTCTGGACGTCTACCATGCTCTTTTGTGACCCATGCTCTGCTTGGTTCATATACTTTACAAGCTGAACTAGGTGACTTTGATCCTGAGGAGCATGATAGTGGTTACATACAGGAATTCCAGTTTGCACCTAATCAGACAAAAGAGTTGGAGGAAAAAGTAGTAGAATTACATAAGACACACAGGTGTGTAATTGATCTGCATGCATTTTTGTTTGCTTGTGGCAGATAATGTTCATGCAGTTAAAAACAAAATGTATAAATTTAATTGGCCGTAGTCAGGCATTATGTAATATAACTCTGCCACCCCCTTACCAGTGGATAAATTATTCAAGAGATTGCTAGTAATAGCATACAAATAAATAGGGAGGGAAAGGAAAAAAATAATGAAAAAAATAATCTTCAATCATTTATTGAAGAAGTAAAAACAAGAGGAGAGAAGCAAGGAAAGAAAACGAGTGTTAGAATAAAGTTTTGGGAGAAGGATTCCATAATATTTCTCAGTGGAAAAGTCTGCAGTTAAGAGCCAGAGGTAACAAAGTTTTAATTTGAGGAATACAAGTAAGCATAATAATAAAACATACAGAAAAAATTTCATAGGAACACGGGAACATAAAAATGCAAATATATTTTTCAGCTTCTGTTTGGTTATGAAATTATTTCTGAGTACTATTTTGAAAATTTAAAACAAAGATGACTAGAAAGTAGGGATTTTTCCCCACCTTATGATTACGTCAAAGAAGCTCAACAGCACAAAAAGATGCAGGTAGTATTCTTTTAGACAAATATCTTTATTACTTCATTAGGATTTTCATAAAAGCCGTAGCCCTGGCTCATCTTGAGAGATAATACAGTTTGAATCCCTCAAGAGCAAGTGTGGTTTTTTTTTCCTTGCTTAAATACTAAATGTTTGAAAAACACCAGGTCATTTCCCTTTATTGTTTGAACTTTTAAAATTATCGAAATGTTGGTGGCCAAATATCGTGTATTGATGTAATTGCTTTTTTGACATGCCTATGCCAAGTGTGTTTCTACTCCAGTATGTTTTGATAGTTTTCACAAATGCAAAGGCTGGAAACTACTATATTTAGAAATGGACTCTCCCCCAGCGTGAATAATACAGTATTTTAGATCAGATGTTAAATAAATAAATAAATAATTTTATTTATACCCCGCCCTTCTCCCGAAGGACTCAGGGCGGCTTACAGGCATTTAAA
>JANHFO010001804.1:227678-258461 GCA_032468095.1 Pareas carinatus
GTTTGACCGGCGGCACCCTGAGGAGGCCCTCTCTGTGGGAGCGTGTGGGTCGTCGGGAGGTATCAACTGGCAGAATGTTCAAGTACTACCCTTGCAAAAACAGTGCATATGTAGAAACAAAATACTGGCTTAGAAAGAGCATGGTCTGGGAAGCATGGCCTATGTTTTTATATAAGAAAACAAGAACACAACATAACATAATATTGTTTTTTTATATATTTCTTTTCTAAATATTTGCAGAGGCTTGACTCCAGCACAGGCAGATTCCCAATTCATAGAAAATGCCAAGCGACTATCCATGTACGGAGTAGATTTACACCATGCTAAGGTATCAGTCAACATGTGGTAGACACATGTACCTAAAAATCCTTCTGTACAATATACGTGATATTGTTGTTTGTGAAGGAAGCAAGAGAGTGTTGTTACTGGTACCAAATCAATCTGGAGATTTGATTAGAATACGGGAAGTAGATGTGTTACAGTTCCTGGCAGATGTGTCAATCAATCTAAATCCGCCCTGTATCAGTGATGTAGTCTTTGATATATTCTATTTCTCCTGCTTGAAAGATATGGATTTCAAATTATTCTTCAAATATCTCTAGTAGATATTTTTAACCTTTTTATTGCATTTACTGTTCGTTTAGGCTTGTTTCAATCAAAAGCAGTATCTTCTAAACAGCATTCTCCTGCTGTACTCCCCCCTATACATTCTCTTCGCCAACATGCACAAGCAATTGCAGAATTGCTACTTCTTCCATGATCATACTAAAAAAGCACCTTTCCCCAGTACTGCTGCTTCTGTAGTAAACTTTGTGGTAAATGGGAAGAGAGAAATGATGCTGTTTGCACACAATACCATTTGTAATCCCAGATCTGTAAATTGGCTGTGGGGGTTGCCTTTACTATTACAGGTTTTAGAATTTAGAGATCAGGTAGGGGAACTCCAATATTCTAGTCAGTGCTTTTTTTCCAGCTGACTAGCTGGAGAAGGGTCTACTGAATCAGAATCTTTGCTCAAGTCATTGCAAATCCTGGAATAGCAAAACTCCTATGTCATCCTCTCCTTACCGAACAAAAAAACAAATTGCCAGCCTAAATATCCAGAACTTTTATTGGCCTATTGGCATTTGAAAAAAGAAAAAAAAAATCTGAGCACTTGCCCCAAAATATATTTGTGAAGCTGCCTAACTGCTATTCACGCAGTTCATTTAAAGGACCATTGTTAACTGTATTAATGAAAAACTATCATGCCGGCAGTTTCTTAACTAGGAACTTTTCCCCACTGTTACAAGCATATTGCAGTTAGTACGACGGAGGAGATGGGGAAGTAGTGAATGTTCCAGAATGATTTGGAAAAGTAGATGGGATGAATGAAAATTACACAGAGCAAGTATTCTGCACAGCTTTTAGTGTTTAAGAGTATGTATATGTTTGCATTTCATCTATAATTTCATCTATAAAATACTTTATTGTAAAAAACTTCAGTTCTCCCAAGCATTACTTTTGAAGCAGGATGGGTCTCCTTTACTAATTGGAAGACTACTAGCCAATTATTTGGATAATGACATGAAATATTAAGTACAATATTTCATACTCCAAAATTGAATGGATTAAACAATATAATGCCAATTATTGATTATTAAAGCCTTTTAAAATGCATTTTTGTTTCCATTCATATGATGGATTTCTATCTTCTGTGTATTCTTATGATATTGTTAGTGTATCCAACTTTAGATAACAAGGCAATGACCTTTCTAGTTTTACAGTATTTTTCTTCATTATCAACTGCCTCTCTGTACACTTCTGAAGTATTTTCTTAGATTCAGTATTGTTGCTCAGCTAAATTTCCACGCCCTTTAAAATAATCTTCTCTACTTCTGCTGTCTCATTCCTACTGTAATCAGGTTGAAATTGCTTTCATTCTTAATTTAATAGGATTCTGAAGGTGTGGACATCATGTTGGGAGTTTGTGCCAATGGGCTACTCATTTACAAAGACAGACTTCGAATAAATCGTTTTGCGTGGCCCAAAATCTTAAAGATTTCTTATAAACGCAGTAATTTCTATATTAAAATCAGACCAACTGAAGTAAGTACATGGATATCACACATCAGAAATCGTATGAATATATGTCAGCAGTTCATAGTGTGATATGTCTGCCTGGTAAAATGTTTTTTTTTAAACATACTAGACCTGTTGAAAATTCATAGTGCAAAGCAGCCATATCTACTCAGAGGCTTCTTTCAGCTGGTGCATGGCCTTCCTGAGATGTTCTCTATATTGAATATGTGTAAAAACATATTCTCCAGCACTTTGATATTTCTCCAGCACTTTGTTTTCTTGTTCAGAATTATACACCAGATCAGATCCATAAGTAATGAATGGTAAGACATGTTTTAAAGCATTTGGTGCTCATTAATAATTCATGATCAATTAAAAAGATTCCTATGTCATTCAAAAAAATTGCCCTACAAATGAATTAGTATGAAATGTAATCAATTGTAGACTTGCTATTTGATAACTTATCCAAATGTGCACTGTAGGCATCATTAAAACAGTGCAAAACTTAATTATACAAAAATGAAGGCAAAAAAACACATTTTTGCCTGAACATTAAATATAATAGTAAATGGATAGACACTTATTATTTTCATTCTTAATTTTGTCAGACCAGTTCCTACTGTGCGGCAATTTCATCTTGATTAGAAATAGCTTTTTTTGCATGTTGAATGTTATGGAAAACTTGCAAGAAAGCACTTATCTAGTCATCTATATATACATTATGTTTGAATTGTAGCCTCTCAGTGAGGCATTTGAGCCATTGGTTTAGAATTGTTAATTAAATTGCATTCTAAGAGAGGATGCTGATGACAATGAAGATTTTTATATTTAACTCAAGGCAGTGAATATACCAGAATAGTGAATAGTCCTGCCTCCTATTTTCCCCACAGCAACCACCATGGATTAGGCTAAGAGAGAGTGACTGGCCCAGTCACAAGGGCTAGAACTCAAGTCTCCTGGTTTCTAGGCCAGCACCTTAACTTCTGCACCAAGTGACTGAAAATGATGACATTAAGTTTAAGACTACTGTTAATGAAATCAAATACTAACAAAAATTAATTCCTCACTGATTTAGTATGGCTTACTGTCCAATAGATACAATATGTACAATTGGAGCTGTAATCGTTGTTCTTTAAAAATAAAATTTAGCTTGCATTTGAAGCACAATAAAAATGAATATATTTTTCTACATTTATAATGCTTATTGAAGGAAAATAGTATATGAAAAATTGCCAGTGGGATCCCAGGAACCAACCAGTAAAGGCTTTCAAAACTTATTTTATATACACTGGGGACGAGTGTTCTTTATTTTCCCCTATTAGTCTCTCTAATTCAGGGCTGTAATGAAAATTAATTATAAGAAATGCAGTATTTAAAATGAGGTCTAAACAGTAAGCTAACACAAAAGGTTTTCAAAAATTGAATTAATTTGATTGTATCCATTTTTTTCCCAGCTGGAACAGTTTGAGAGTACTATTGGCTTTAAGCTGCCAAATCATAGGGCTGCAAAAAGATTATGGAAGGTTTGTGTGGAACATCATACTTTTTATAGGTAAAATTTATTTTATTTTTAAATAGCGGATTGTGGGATTTCCATGGCTTTTGTGTTTTTAAGGAAAGGTTTTAAATATAAAAAGCTCCCTGGGAAAAAATGAATGGGTTTTCTTTCATCCTGGGACAAAAATACACCTTCCTTATAACCTTTCAATTGTCTGTGTCCTATATATAGTTTGATTTGGTCCTAATGTATTCCCTTGGTCTATCATGACATGGTGTTCACAGTGTAAAATCTTTTTTTTTTTGCAAAATGATAACTAACTAAGTTTTTTTCCTCAAGCTATATGCTGGATTTTTTTCCTAAAATATTATGATAAAGTAAATGAAAGGTTGATATTTCTTCAGTCATAATATGTAATATGATACAGTAGGTCCTGTCATGGTTGTTTGCGAAACGTTTATGCTAGGCAATCTGAGACATTGATAGGTACCTAATGCATCAATCAAAAGTAGAAATAGATAATAAATGACTCAATAAAATGAAAGGGTTCTGATAAAAATAGATTTTTGTTTTAAATCCTAATATTCTCCCATCTTTAAGCCGCATTTCTTCAATATCTTTTGTCTTCCTTATGGTTGATTCTCTGATCTCTTTGGTAAAAGTGTAGGCTGCAATAACTTAGCTATGGTAATATAGAATATTAAATTTGTTAGAGGGGAATTGAGTGAAAACAACACTGCCTGATTCCAGTTTTTCCTGCAGACAGAAAGTGCTGCTATCGTTCATTGGCTTTTTGACCCGCAAACCACATCTACTTTTTGCTTTCGAGTGAAAGCTTCAGTCAATTATTGGACTCAAGAACTGGATTTATCCCAGGCTTCTTTTTCCTTCCACTGAGAATTCATTTTTACCTGCTGTTTGATTTTCTTACTTAAAAATTGCTAGTTTGTCTAATTTCTATTTTTAATTAATAATTAAAATTATTCACATAGACACTAGATAGCTTGCTTGCACTTTAAATCCTTGGGGTTTGTTTATACACATTATGGAAGATTGCCCTTATATATGATAAAGAACTCTCAAGCACAAAATGGGACACATATGTTGGTAGAAGCTAAGTGACCATGTTAAGCTTATTTGCTACATCTGTTCCACAAGAGTTAGGCTGTTTTCATTCTAATTTAAGGAGCTAGTTTTAGCCTCTAAAACCTTAAGTGGTTTAAGACAAGGTTATCTGAAAGAGCATGCCTATCAATATCAAACTGCCCAGCATATGGAACTCTTGTTTTCATTCATTCCTGAAAATGTTTTTACTGGAGAAGAAAATTGAATGGTACTGAGTGATTGCAACTTACAGCTGTGTGCAAATAAAACTCAATATCTGCATTTGTGCATTTTGTTTAGAGTCTCATTCTGTTACATTTAAAAGCCTACTTAGGATGGCAGAAAATACTATGAACTTGAAGGCATACTGTGAACTAAAGACTTTAGCATCAAACTTTATACAAGAATGAATCAGAAATCAACAAAGCTTTATTAGAGGGAAAAAAACAGGAGGGGAAAGCATCAGTACAAAAAAGAGTGAACTACACAAAATGGAAGAAATTTATTGTGTATCAATATTTTCTGACATCACCATTTTAATTATACATTGATAGTCTTGAAATTTGTCAGAAAAATGTTCTAGAATGATTTTCTTTCATTTAGAAACATCTTTGGGTAATCTATTCTTGGAAAGAAGCAAAACTTGATATGGAAAAGAAATTGATGCTCCTTATGAGGTTTTAACAAATATAACTGATCCTAAATCATTTATTTTGCCTTCCAGTTGTTATCAGGTAGTTTTTATATCTGCTATATTATACTTACATATTTTTTGAATTCTGAATTGCAAACATGTTCTGAGATTGCATATTTTCCAGAATTGCCCATTTTGTGACTGAATCCACATTTTAACATTATAAAAGAACTTTAGGATTACATAATTGGGATCAACGACTCCATCACTAAACAAAGTGCTCCCTAAGAGGGAAATCATGTGACTGAACTGCTTTCATTTGCCCAGTCCCCCCATTGAATTTGAAGATTACTCTACAGGTTCTAGTGAATTTTCACAAATTTGACCAGACTAATTAGTTCCACTCCTTCAGTTTTTGTTTGCTTCCTAACCATTCCCCTACCCCTTGAAATGCTCACCCAAGCAATGGGATAATTAACAAGAAGGAAATTAATGTTTGTATTTACTTTTATTAGAGAGTAAGAAATTACAAAAGAATAAAGAGACATGATGGGTAATACACATTGGAAACAGTTCACTAATGCCAGCAGCTATGAATATACTATGCAAACAGCCTGCTTTATTTCCCATTTATTTCCCACTTTCCAATCTCTCTGCTTTGCAAGGGGGGAGAGAATAGGTCAAGCATAGCTGAGATTGCCTACAGAAATTCCCCTTGCAGATCAGAGAGATTGGAGTAAGGGATTATAAGAGAATAAGCAGGTCCATTATGGGGAATTGTGGCATGCAAACAACTGCCAGTGCCAGTACATTATTATTATTTTGATTTTGATTTTGATACCGCCCTTTTCCCGAAGGACTCAGGGTGGTGTACAGCCATAATAAAAACATTAACATCCACAACAATACTAAAAACCCATTAAAAACATTAAATACATCGGCTGTCTAAAAGTTTAAATTTATAATTAAGGAATTTAAAACCAGATTAAAAGTAAAAGAGGGCTCAGGACAACCCGGCTTGGGTGAATAATAAGGTCTTTAGGGCCCTTATGCATGCCTTCTTACTCTGTTGTAATACTGTCCTCTCCAATCCTTGTTCTGCAAAGAGGAAAAAGAACAAATCAGGCACAGGATAGCACTGACTGTATAAGCAGTCACATGAATCAGGGATGCTGCAAAGGTTGCAATTATAGGTATAAGTTAAAGTTGTTTTTTCAGAACCAGTGTAATTTCAGCCACTGAACATAGCAATTGGTAAGTGAGGACTATCTGTATTCAATCTAGTAGCTGACTAATGCTTTGGATTATACAGTAACCCTTAGAAATCTGTATATCATTTCTCATGTCTTTTTCCTGAAGATAATTAACTTGAGGAATAAGTTTAGATTGCACACTGATACTCGTGTGCAATCTACCTGCAGAAACTGCATTCCAGACAATGCATAAATAAATGTTCATAACAGAAGTCTAACTGCTATACCATATTAGTGCAAAAATGTTGATTTTATAATTTTAGATGCTATTGAATAACAACTTTCATCATACCACATATTTAGCTGGCTGGGGTTGCTGAGAGTTGTATTTAAGAGCATCTGAAGTTTTTAAGGTTTCATAGTTTAAACCAGTGATGGTGAACCTATGGCACGCATGCACACAGAGCCCTGTCTGCTGGCACACGAGTCAAGTTTACCTGGCATCACCCCAGAGCTGAGCATGCTCAGAAAGGAGTAGCAGCGTCAAGCAATGATGTCATGGGGCCTCAGAGACAGTAGCGGTGCTGGGTGATGACATCATGGGGGCGTGCGCATGCTCAGAAAGAGTGTAGAATAAACAGGCAATGACATCACGAGCCACAACTCATTAGCTGCCACTTGTCCGGGCATTCGGTATCTAAAAGGCTAGCCATCACTGGTCCAAACAAACTTGTTGGTCCTGGATGATGTTAAAATGACTTTCCATGAGGCAATAATCAGCAATCAATAATGGATAAGACTGCTGATAGGATCAGGGATGTCAATGGAATGTCCTAGGAAGAGCTACTCTCACTGATAGAGATGCCAGACATTTATCAATAAAGCCACTAACAATTGTGTCTGATTCAGTTGTATCTAATTTAACTCTGAAGCGCCAAATTAAACTTTGCTTTAGCTTAAAGCCTTCATTAAGAAAAATGTATCCTAAAATAAGGAGAAACTAAAACTTTTAGGAATTTAGTGCGTAATAAATTGCACCTATCTTACAGTCAGTTTTAGAGCATTTTTTCAAATGATGAAGCTAAGACTCATATTTTGGCCACCTAATGAGAATAGAGGACTTGTTAGAAAAGGATATTGTGCTGGAAAATATGGGAGGCCAAAGGAGAAGGGGATGACAGAGAATCAGATGACTGGATGGTGTCACCGATGCAATAGGCATGAGTTTGGGCAGACTGCGGGAGGCTGTGAGGGACAGGGAGGCCTGGCAGGCTATGGTCCATGGGGTCGCAAAGAGTTGGACACGACTTAGTGACTGAACAGCAACAACAATGCATTTTTAAATGTACATTCAGTAGCAAAATGTTGGAACTAGTTGACTTTTTTATAAAATAAATGCATAGTGTGTGTCCTATCTCACGCTATAGAAGAGTATATGCAACAGGAATATTCTTAATGAAAGCTTAGTATGTGGTAATGTGGAAACAAGAGCTACTCTGTTCCTTTCCCCCTCCATGCAGATATTTATGCCTCCTTTCTGTGACACCTGTGAGATTTCAAGAACTTTTTCTGTGATAGCTCAATCATTTTCTAATGATCTTTCCTACAAGCAATACAAAGTCTTTTCTTTAAAGTATTAGTTATCTTCTGCTAATATAGTTGTCTTTTGCTGAACAGTATTCTTTGTTGGTTAATGAAATGCAAATTAGTGTCTTTCTAATTTCTATTTTCATATTTCAAGGTAACTTGAAATATCTATAATGATATTTTTTAATTTTTGTGACATTTTCACATTAAAGATTTTGTATAAAGAAACACCCAAGCATTTTTCATCCTTATTCTGAATAGGGACAGTAGTATGTTTCTAAAAGTGCCAATTGTTCTAGGTGTTCCTGCTATTTTATATTGCCTTATTACAACAGATGCCATTATGCAAAAAACTCTTAAGTTTAAATCTTGATTTAATAGTATGGAATTCATAGTCCCTGTTCGGAAAAAAATCAAACTGGAAAATGGTCTACTAGGCCATTGTTGTGACTTCAATAAGCACCCATATTCACTTGGAGTTGAACACCAGCCTGGGCAAACCCAGCTGAGATAACAGGTTTATTTCTGAAATTATCTGGATTGTTTTTAGCATATGACTGCCAAGAAAATAAGGCAGTTTTATCTGCATTGTTACCTTTGCCGTCTGTTGATTAGTTCCTTGCTCTACCTGGCAAAAGCAGCCAGAAAACTGTTAAGAACTGGATGTAAGCAGTGGTAAATGCTTTCCATCTTGAAAGAGGTGGTGGTAACCTGTCCTCCCTAAGTAATCATCACTCAATCCCAGCTATTTCAGAAAACTGTTGACAATTGTCAGTTACAACTTCAAATCTCCCTGGATGAAACAGATTATCTGGATTCTATTTAGTTAGGAATCAAGCCCAAGTGAAGAATCAAAACAGCACTGGTTGCTCTTTTTGATATTTGGCAGAATGAATACAGTTACCTTGATCTTCCTTGACCTCTTGGTGGCCTTCAATGGACCAACAGCAAGGGTTGGGAATTGGAGGCTCTGGTCTTTAGTGATTAACCTGCTCCCCAAGTAGCCGGTTCTTGATGGTGAATGAGGAGAGACTGCATCCTCAGCTGCTATGTATGGGATACTATATGTTATTTATTTCATTTATTTATTTGAGTTTCTATTACTGTCAAGCTCTAATAATGTGGTTCACTTAAAACAGTAGCAACAAAATAGGATTTATTTATTGAATTTGTATAGCCACCCAGCTCACATTTGTGACTCAGGGTGGTTCATACAGTTAAAAACCACTGCAACCAATAAAATTCAGGAAAGTAATAAAAGCACTATAACCTTTAAAGTCAAATAAAAAACCTAATTAAAACCAAAATTAAAGCTGAAAAAGGCAAGTACAAATTATGGATCAATCAGTAGAAACATTTAGCAGGCTCCAAACCATAATCAGATCACAGCCCATTGACACAACCATGTCTTTAGAGCCTTTCAAATGGCAAACAGAATTGGAACCAATCTAACCTCCAGGGGAATGATATTGCAAAACACAGGCAATTGAAACAACTCTTCTCTGCAGTTCTGTCAGAAATATATTCCTTACTTTAAGGAAGCCGTAACTTGCCCTTTCTGTTTGTTATGATGGGATAAGGTAGATGTAACTGTGGAGACACAGTCCTTCAAATAACTCTACCCCATACCATTTAGTGCTTTATAATCAGCACCTTAAATAGAACCTGGAAGCAGACTGTCAGCCAATGCAAATCATGGAGCACAGGTTTTATATGCACTGAAGCTTCTGGATGTTTTTCAAGGTAACCATTTGGGAGGTGACCAGGGCCTAAGTGAGAGTAGAGCCTCCCAGTTCAGGAACAGGTACAAGTGGTATATGACATGAAGCTGTGCAGGCCATGATTGCCAACTGTTCTTTAAGTAAGAGAAAACTCCTTAAATTGTACACAGCGTTCGATTGAAGTAGTGCAACACATCCCCGAAGAGCCCAAAAGCCACTCAATCTTGCTAGAGTTAAGCTGAAGCTTGTTGCCCATCCAAATTCCCATAATCCCAAAATTACAATGTGTGACAGTTGTGGCCTTTCTTGAATCAAGAGGCTTTGCTCACAGTCACTCATGCCTATGTCACTTCACAATAGAACTATTTCAATGTGTTTTCATGGGATTATTTTTGAATATCATTCTTGAAGTTTCAGTTGATGTAATTATGTTTGTTCTGAGGTTTACCCGTATAATAACATTATTGCTGCCTGTTAAGGTGCTGCTTGTTCATCTTTAAATCTTAAATGGTTCAGGACTGGGATATCCCTATGACTGCCTTATCTGAATTGAATCTGATCATTTACTGCAAGGAGAGAAAGTGGACTTTTTGACAGTCTTATCATGAAGGGAATGCCATCTTCAGGGAGGCAAGGCTCAAGTGTATTTAGTGATGATCCTCCTTCATGGGAATAATTTCCAAGATATTTGGACAAAACCATCATTATCACATTAATGAGGAGCCATAACAAAATAATTCTTCAGAAATGCGTTAGTAAGATCATGTTGCCTGCAAATGGGGGCCCATTAGATTAAATACAATTGTATTTACTCTTGTTTTTATTATAAGATGCTCACAGTCTTCCAGTATGGAGCAGCAGGTGAATTATAATAATTATGATAACGACAACTTTCATCTTCATGTGCTCCTTGAATACTGTGCCATCAGATAACAGCGATCTCTTGAGAAGAGGGGAATAAAAATACTATGTTGTCACTGGCATTCGTTTCAATTAAAATCAAAGCTTTTATGCAGGTATCTTTGAATTAAATAGTAATTCATATTATGACTGCCAACAAATGATGTATATTCATGGTGTGCCTCTGAGGAGCTGGTAGACAAAAAAATGCAGCAATTCCAACTGTCATTAATGTAACTAAGAGTGTCAACTTCTTTCATGATAGTTAGGGTTAGAATTTGCCTCTTATTTTCTTCCTTCACTTGATTACCTTTTATACATTTGAATAAGGTTCTTCTAAAACTCACTTTTTCTGTAATACTAAAATAGCCTTGCACTGTACTTAATTTTTTATCCCTAACAGAGTGCCATTTTGTCTATGTTTCATAATCCTCTAGTGTAATGACCTGCTCCAACATCCCCCTCAGGAAATAAACTTCTGGAAACTCTTTTAGTTGACGCCTGGGTCCACTGGGATGGAGGGTGAAGGTCAGAGTTCTACTTCCAAATTTTGGAGGCGGAAGGAACTCGATGACCCCTCTCAGAGCTCGTTTACGACCTTTAGTCGGTTTCTTTGCTGAGGACATCGTTGGTGCAGAGCTGGTCTTCATGGAAGGTTTACTCCTGCACTCTGCTGCTCGATGCCCCTCTTTTACGGAGTTGAAGCAGGCGGTGGAATATGGTTTTGGGTTTGACTGTTCTTCACCTCCTGGGGTTCTCCCCTCTGATGATAGCGCTTGTTCTGGGCAAGGTCGATTTGGATTTCAACTTCTCTGGCAAGAAGGAACCACTCTTACAACGTGGGTCACCTCTAGGAACACAAGTGTTGTAGATCTCCTTGCTGAGGCCATCTTTGTAGAATCCAATGAGCAGCCCCTCTGGCCATCCCTCCAAGGTGCAGACCAGGTCACGGAACTCATCCATGTACTCCGCCACCCCTCTGCGGCCTTGCCGGATCGCTTGGATGCAATCTCCAGCCATGCGGTCTGCTAGGCAATCTTTGAAGCGTTGGCAAAGCGCAGTCATGAAGCGGTCAAAATTGTCCAACTCTGGGACCCTTTTATTGTGTAGGGCAACCATCCTCTTGGCAGCACTGTCCTCCAGAGCTAGGGTAATGGTCCTGATCTTAGCTCCCTCGGTCATCAGTTCTGGGCCATATTCTTGCATGTAGGCTGCCACATGCATGAGGAAAAATGCCAGTTGATTCAGGTTGCCATCAAACTTCACCTGTAGGAGAGGGAGTGTTTGATTTCTTCTTTTGCCTTGGCCATCTCTAGGGGGAGAGGTGGCTGCTCCTGTAGGGGCCCTCAGTATATCTCTTGGGGTGGCTTGCGTGGCAGCTGGGCTTTCACCCCTCCCCCAATCAGGAGGAAATTCAAATTCCTCCCCACCCTCTGGAATTTTCAACCAATAAGGCTCTGAATGTGGGGATCTGGAATGGTACCCCTGAATCTTTATAGTCTGGATAGCTTCAGCCATCATTTGCATGGCTCACTTCTCCCATGATTGGTGGTCTCGACTCTCCTGAGAGTTACTTCTTTAGTTCTCACCTCAGAGACGCTTTTCCTTCGGATCCACACAGACCATCTAGGCGGTTGTAATTCCTCCGAGCCAGTTACCCTCTCCATCCATTCGAAAAGTTCCGCCTTGAAGGGGTCTTTACTTGAAGCTCCTTTACAGGAGTCGGTCTCTTCTCTTTCGTCATTGCTGGCTACAGTCATGATTATGCCATCACACATGGTAGAGGATGTTTTCTCTCCAGGATGACTGATAAGTAAATCTTGTTTTATGTAATGACCTGCTCCAACATCCCCCTCAGGAAATAAACTTCTGGAAACTCTTTGAGTTGAACAGAATATAAATTTTATTGAGAATTGTAGATAGCAGTAAGGCAAAACAAGATCTGACTGTGTCAGATCCAAACCCCAGCATTCCAGCCACACACTCTGCCCCCATTTCTAGGTCCCATCTAGTCAGGAGTTCTCTGATGGTTTGAATGAAGTTCAGTTGGTTTCCGCAGGCACTTAACGTTTAGCGTGGCCTTGACATTCTTAGCTCGCAGCAAGAAGAAAGCATCCCCCTCTACTTCCCCTCTCTACCTTCAGAAATGGCAGATATCAACCTGACATATAGCATGCTGGCTAGGAAATTCTGGGGGCTGAAAGTCCACATATCTTAAAATTACCAAGTTTGAAAATACTGTTCTAGCACAAGACTTTTGAAACTATGTCCCATGAAACTAGACTTCCACAATAACTTGATAGGTTCCATGAAATACTTAAAGGGGGGGGGGAACTCACTCATATGCTGCCAGATTTTATCACTACAGCTTTGTCTTGATCTGGGGTTCGCTTATTTTCCTTTCATTATTTTCCATTCCTTTCATTCCATGGTTTAAAAGCATTTGAAATCTTGCTCTAGTACAGGGTTGTTAGACGCAATTTCATTGTGGACCACTGCTGCCGTGGGCCACCTTCCCCCTGTGCCCCTCTGAGACACTCACCAACCCCGCAGATCCCTGCCGTGAACACTGGCAATCCTCCCGTGGCCAAAGACCCCCTACCCACATCGTCGCTGCCTCCAAGGAGCACCCTGCTCTCTTGCAGGTCCGGTCCATGGGCCAAATTCATGTAAGCTGTGGGCCACATTGCCCTGCTGGCCACATTGCCCCGCCGGTCTAACACCTATGCTCTAACAGATAAATTTACAATTTTTATCAACTTTTATCAACAACTTTGTAATAAAATGTCATGAAAAAATAAAACATGAGGCAGTCTTTACACATACAGTAAGTTACATATGGACAAAAGGCAATATTAAATAAGGAAATATTTTCAGAAACGTATAGACCATTTTATTATTCCTAGAAATTAATTGATATAATTGAATAAAGAAAAAAATTGGTACTGTGTTTAGTGACTATCATTTTACAGTCTGGAAATGACCTTGTTCACTTTTTCATGGTTGTAGACTTGTATCACCAGAACAACCCCCAAAAGCCAAATTTCTGACACTGGGCTCCAAGTTCCGTTACAGTGGACGTACCCAAGCACAAACACGGCAGGCTAGCAATCTCATAGATAGACCTGCCCCATTCTTTGAAAGGACCTCAAGCAAACGAATTTCCAGGAGTCTTGATGGTGGTAAGAATTGGACAGAAACTATAGTGATTTTCTTAATTATTCCCTATAAAAGAAACTTATACCACTATTGGAATAGTAGTAACCCTGTTTATCTTTTAGCTTTCATGTAGCGGGTGCATTTTTCATAAGTCTTGCCAAACCTGTTTTTTAAGAGAAATCCTGCTAAACCTGTTCTTTAAGAGAGAAATGCTACTTTTTCAGTATAATGGATTCGATTGGATTAAAAAAAATGTATTGAAGAACTGTTCATAGAAGATTGCCACTAGTACCTCTTGCAAAACTGTGACTGTCAAACTACTTGTCCGTGATTTGTTTACAGCTAAGCATCTCATCCAAATTCAAAAAGGAGGATTGACCAATTCCAAATTAATTGGAGAATCTAGCCCAGGTTAAGTGATCTTTGATTAACTGTATTGTCTGTACATATAACAAACATATCTATGGACAGTGGCTTATGCTGCCATTGAGCAAGGAGCCATTAGCCATGGACTCACTAGAACATTCAGCAGTAAATCAAAAGCTTAGGCAATTATTAATTTAAAGAGCAGTTTTCACCTTCATATATGCACAAATATGCAGACATAGGATATGTTACAAATACTGCAATTGTAACTTTTTACTGTGATAACATGTAGTTAAATGTTTTTATATTATACACTAGCTATTGGTGTTTGTGCTCCACTACGGGTTTGGTATAATTAGCAATGGTAATCAGTTATTAGACATAATTCGATGCAGTTTTTCAAGAGGGGAAAGCACTTTTGTGGCCTCAGCCGGCCCCCGCCCATGCCGTTTTTTGAACCACCCCAGAGAAACCTTGGAAAGCACTTCTGAGGCACTTTTGAAGCTTTGGCCGGCCTCCTCCACCCCCGCCCATGCTTTTTTTTGAACCGCTGCGGAGAAGCCTCGGAAAGTACTTTTGAGGCCTCGGCCAGCCTCTCCTACCCCCATCCCTGTTGTTTTTGGCACTCACCTGAATTGCTGCTCCTAGGTACTGGTTCAATTGCGGAGAAGCAGAGACCTCTGCTGGTCTCGAAGCAGTTTTCCAGCATGGAGAAGCAGTTTTTTGCAATCACCTGCACTCTGGTCCTTGCCCCTTCATTAGTACTGTTCAATGAAAAATTCAAAACCAAACAGAAAAGTCTTCCAATCAGGAGAAAGGAAACAAACAATATTTTGTCCAATCGCAACCTCCGGAATTAAAAAAATGAAATAACTCGTATAAAAAGTAATATTTCAAAAAATACTTTCTTAGTGAGCTCCTAGATGCCAGGATGAACAGATCTACCAAATTTCAGGTTTGTAGCTTTAATAGTTTTAGAGATCTGGTGATGAGTCAGTCAGTGTATTTCGGATATAGATAAATAGATATATAAAGTGTGTCTAGTCATATTTATATTCTAAGTCAAATGTTACTGTAATTTTATTATAATTCTGTCTTGCTGCATTTTATTTCCCCTTTGTAAAACTTCTTTGACATAGCATATTTTCTCAAATGCTATGTCAAAGATACATGATATTATAGTTCCCTAAAATAATAAACTCCACTCACCCCCACATGAATAAACTTATTTCATTGGTGTTAGTGTAGGCACGAAAGAAGTATATCACTTGTAATTAAGTTTTAATTTCTATACCATAGTGTATATCACATTTTCAGAATAGCAGTTGCCTTGTTCAGACTTACACAGGCCAAATGAAGAGCAAAGCCCAGAGTGAGCTTTGCCATTGCTTCCAGTTGACCATGCAAGACTAACCAGGTTTATAAAAATATGACCTCCTACAGTTGCTCTGGATCATCAAGGACTCTGAATCCACAGAGTGAAAACCCTTATATACCCACTTATCCTGGTGGAATGTTTGTTTATTTGTTTTTAAAGGAAACAAGTCAGAATTCATCTGAAAACTAATATTTGTAAAATATATTTTTGCAGCTCCAGTAGGCATTGTTGATCAGGGACTACTAAAGGACTTTCCTGTTGGTGCTGGTGAAAGGACTCTTGAAACAGCTGGACACCACAAGTTAAAAGATGAGGAAGGCAGAGATGTGGATGGAGGCATTACTAAAATGTCACAGTTAGAAGATGGAAAGGTATGATTATTGAAAACAGTCAGGTTTGTAAAAATATTAAATTTGACTGCTACATAAGTTCTAGTAGTTAGACGGTAGTTTCAAATTCTATGGCTATTTTTATGACTATTACCAGCCTACACAGGAGAAGGTTTGAACTGGCATATTGATGGGCATAACATGAGATGAGATTATGATCTACCTCTTAGGGTTCTAAATCATTGAGTAACTCTTGGAATAGTAAATGTTTATACTTTAATGATTAAACATTCACAAATTAAATATTTAACTTCTTTGTAAGACTGACTTAAAATCTGGAAGTTTCTCAAAGTCTATAATTAGAAGCATTGTGTGTCCTTGTGCTGCTGTTTCCCCTTCTGCCAAAGCTTTGAATGTCTGTCTGTTTCCATTTGTACTGTTCTTCACAGACAACAAAAGGCTGTTTGAGATGACATAATCCAAATGTTTGGATTGCATGTTGTTTAATTAGATAACAAATGGGGCTTATAAATGTTGATACATTCATATTCTAACAGTACTACTTATCCTATTTTTGAGTAAAAATTCTCTCTTAACAAATTTCTCCCTTTTCCATGTTTTCCTTCTGCTTGCAAATACACCTTTATATTATGGTCATGTCTACATGTGAGATTAGACTTTCTCTACCACCATACCACATTTTGCTTTTCTTGACTTCCTTCACTCTATTTTATGCATTTACGCATCAGTTTTCACCTTCACCTTTCACTCTGTTCCTCAAACTTAATTGATCTTCATGAAATGAACATGTTTTTAGATATTTTAGAACATAGTAGCCTTAGTAAATCTGCATGGAGAGCAAGAACTCTTGATCCTTTGACTGAAAAGCCAGAATGTAATAGAAATGAAGATTATCAACTAGTAGTTTGTAATCCATGGGGGAGGAGGGGTGTTGGAGGCATTTTTTTCTTCTAGCAATAGACAGAGAAGCTGATAAAATTACTGAAAATGAAAATGCAGTATTTACAGTATTTAGTATGAGAAAATGATTTTCTTTGGTTTTCCTGCATGGTTTGATAAGGATAGCTGTGTTGGATTTCCTAGTTTTACAGAGGTGTACATCTTCTTTTCACTCAGTGTTGAGCAATATCTTTCTGGTACTTCTCTCTCATTTCTTCGTCTCTTTCACATTATTTGTGTCATTTCTCCTTACTTTCTAATCAGCCCCTTTTCACTCACATTGTCCCTTCCTGTCCTTGTTATGTTGCAACCTGGAGCCTAAAGCAACTTCTCTGAATGTTTTTAATGACGCTACTCTAACAGACAAAGCAAAGGAAGAGAAGGTGTGTAATTTTGTTGCCTAATTGTCTTTTGTATATAAATTTGCTTACACATGTTTAGAGATCATCTGTACTTCCAGAATGAAGCCAAGGTGGCTGTGCATTTATTGCCATCTATTGATACATGACCATCTATATAAATTCTGCAGTATTAAAAAGTAGATAAATAATATGATTTACTTCATACTATTCTTAAGAGAAGTTTTAGAACACAAGCTGCATTAAGGTATTTCTTAGTATGTTGAGAATCTTCCAAATCAAAAATTGCACTTCCAAAAACTGACCATCAGATTTCAGAAATGCAATCTTAGGCTACTGAAGGACCTCAAATTGCACACCGCTGAATTAGACAAACTGTTTTTACCTTGAAGCTTTGCTTCATGCTTGTAGCAATCAAGTCCATACAAACCTATGTACATAGGTGCTATTCTTGCAGCATCTCTTTTCCGAAATGGATTAGGTCAAGACATTCCCAGGGATGAAACATATAACCTGCCAAACAAGCAACTGACCTTTACACATAATATTCTGTAAATTGTTTAACATTGCTTAGTCATTTTCAGGGATTTTATTTTTGTCGTGGAATGCACTAGAACAGCGTTCCGGCACCTTTTTTCTCCCTGTAGGGGAAAGCCCAGCTGGGGAGGGAATAAGGAAACATCTCCAAAGGATCCGGACAAGCTAGCCCTGAACTGTTGCTCTTGACTGGATTGAAAATCCTTGCGCAAATCCAGCCAAGAGCAACCATTCAGGGCTAGCTTGACTGGATCCTTTGGAGGCGCTTCCTCCCCCTCCCCCGCCAGGTGGGCTTTCCCCTTCCGAGTGAAAAAAGGTGCCAAAACACTGTTCCGGTGCATTCCATGACAAAAAAAAGCCCTGGAGGTCTGGCACTTTTTTTTCTTTTTACAAAAAAAGCACTGGTTATTTGAAAAATAATTGAACTGGTTTCCTTTAAAATGTGTTTTGTTCTCCCTATTTATGTTAGATATTTCTGCCTCTTTCTTTTAGATACTAGTCTCTCATTTTGACAAAAGCTCAAAAGGCTTTGTTCAAATGTAACAATAAGCAGTTGTGTATTATGATTAGAACAAGGCTTTATAACAATACAAGTTTGTATGCTATCCCTTCCTCCAGAGCAGCTATATAGGAGGAGGCTGGAAGTGTTTATTTTCACTTATAATAAAGCACAGTCTTAAAGTTTGCCGATGCAAACAAAGTTCAAAGCAAGTTCTGTGAAATGTTCTGTTGTCCATAAATGTTTTTTAAAACTGGGAATTGTTCGACAGGGGCCACAGGTCAGTATTTCAATAGGTAATTGATTTTCTTTTTGTCATGTCATGGCAAAGCTGCATATGGCTTTTAAAACTTTTGTTGTGATTTTCTAGAGTTGTCCAAAAGTTGTTAGAACTTATTAAACCATTGAAAAGCAAACTTACTAAATATACTTATATTTAATTAAATGTTAATGAAACAAAAAATTAATCATGAATCCATCCTGAATTGCATCTTGCATGCCATTCATATCAAATATAACCCTTGGGCCAGAAAAAGAATTGTGATAAGAATCTTGAATTCTGTATACAGTACATTTAAAGCAGGCCCCATGTTGGAACTATATTTTAATGTTAATTAGAATGTGAAACAATATTTCTGGGGGTTTGGAAAAATTTAGCTTTGAAAAAGAATTAGAATTGAAGCCAGTGTTTACTATACATCACATGAATATATATCTCTTTGATATGAGGAAATGTTAAACATTGCTAATCTTGTTAAAGATAACCTGTCTTTAGGTGTATTTGGCATTATTTTTGAATAATATTTCATGCCATAACTTTCTGTGCTACCTCTGCTCTGGTGTTTACATTGACCTCACTCCAACTTCTCCAACATGGATCTTACAAAATCAATAATGTCATGAGAAATTAAATATTGTTAAACCTTTTGAATTTTTTCTGGTTATAGTTGGTCCACATGTCTTTGGATTTAAATTCTCTCTCCAGTGTTAACCAGAACAGACTAAATCAGTAAGGTTAATCATCAGATTTTTAGAATACAAAATGCTATAAGTTAACAAGAGTTTCCAGCCTTTTCTTGACTATGGCAAGAGAAATGCTTAACAACAAACCATTGTTCGGTATTATGAGTGAGCTGTGTATTTGTGCATTTTCAATCTTATTATTTATCTACTCCAGTAATGTCTTGTCTTACTATTAATGCAAATCAACTGCATTTAAAGATGGTTTGTGCTTTTCCTATAAAGGACTGCCAACTAGTTGCAAATAGTGATTTGCACTATTGGCTTATGCAAGGAGTAGGCAAAATGTTTCAGATTCAGAATGACTTGAAAACTCAATTATGAGAGGCAGATGCTCCATTTCAACTATTCTGGAAAGATATCTAGCACTTAAAACATTTTTGAAATTCATCCCAACAATCACTTTCAAGCTAAAAAAATGGACTACACCACGCTGAAATATTTAAATTTGAAAACTTTCCACATACCTAGATAAATAGGTATTAATAGTAATAGATAAATAGATATTAAAGATAAAATAATTTGTCAAAATGTAGGATAAGTGGGAGAGTTTGATATTATATATGTACCAAGATCTAGTTTATCAATTTTATTTGGACCATGCTGTGTTACTTGAATGATCTCTGTTGTAACAAAACAAAATCCTGAAAGACTATTTCTTTGAGCATAGACAGCAGACTTTATTCTAATTATATTGTAATTATAATAGCTCACTCAGAAAATTCGAAACTCAAACACTTATTTTTTCAAACTAATCTATTTTTAAAACTCAAAGTAATGGAGAAAAATATACTGATGTAGACTTCTGTCTGTAGAATGACAGGATTTCCATTTCAACCATTTCTACAGTGCTGTAGGTAGATGACTAGTGGTTTAATACATTGAGCCATATCTGAAGCCAATACCTTTTGTGCCTGTAAATAGGTTAAGTTGTTTGCAGTATTTCCAGTTAAACACTCTATTATGCTCCAGTAGCATCCTCTAATTCTCCCTTTTTGCTGATCTCTGGGTGATACCATTACATAGATGGAACTGGAAGAGGACAAAATTCACAAGAAGGTTGCTGTCTGTATTATTAGTGTTTGAAGCATCTGTAGTTTATTTTTGCATGATGCCCTTCTATATTTAATTTAAAAGCCCTGTTTATTGAATTTTAAGCACTTTTTGGCTGTTTTGATGATCATGGGCTTTTCCCCCTCCTTGTTCTCTTTTGTATGTGTGTATGTGCTTTAATTTTACAGATTTATTCCTTGAGAGTAAATGGGGAAAATATTTATGTCAGACATAGCAATTTAATGTTGGAGGTCTGTATAATTAAAGTAGTACTTTCTGTTCTCATGGGCTGCTAGGCTGCATAAGATGGGAAATCACTTGCAGGCTGCTCTGGGCACAATGCATGAAATGCATGGAGATATTCAGTGTGAACATGCATGTTCTATTTTGGTAATTCTGTAAAATGAGCTACATTGGCAGCTGTTAAAATACTTTTCAGGTGGCAAGTGGAACATGGCCCTGTTTAGATGTTAAGACTTAAAAATGAAATAGGATTTTTTAGGAATGGCTATCACCTTATAGAAGAACCACCCAGAGCTTTCAGTATGTTATAACACTTCCTGCACCTCACTGGAAGTATAAGAATAGAGAAAATGTGGCTTTAAAGATAGAACAGAAATTCTGAGTTCTCTCTCTAAATTATGTATGGCCAACATACTAGAGCATTATGTTTAACTTTATAATACTATCAATTAGCTTTTATGATACCAAGAGGTGATGATTGAAAAGGGTTTGAAGATGAAATTGTGGATGTAGACTCTTTTGGCAGAATAATTTGTAAATAAAAAATGTATCATCCAGATGGGGCTATTTCCAATATTAAATTTAGGATATATAAGAGATAGGTAGATATATGATGTATAGACCTGTATATTTACAGTAACCTTACTAACATGTTCCGTTGCTTTCTGGCAGCTTCTGATAATTTAATATATATTGGCATAACTTTACCAAAACATTGTTGAGATTATTGCATAACATTGCATTGAACAAATCCAAGAAAAGTGCCTAATCTTAAAATATTTTTTAAAAAATTATTATGACACGAATTGTAATAAATTCTGATTAATTTCTATTTTTAGATTCCATTAAAAGTTCAGTTGTTCTTTGAAATTATTTATATTTATTTAGTTTATCGTGTCATACATTGCTATGCTTGAATCTTGTAAAATAAAACTTATGTTTATAAGAATAGCAATACAAAGCATTCAGTTTCCCCAAGACTGTGGGAAAATATTTTCTCTACTTGGTATTTTAATGTTCTCTTTCACCAGCATAATCCTGAAAAATCTGTTTTTCTTTTTTCCTACCATATTCAGTATATTAGTTTTCTCAGTCTTCCCTACTATGTCTTAGCTTCGTTGCAAGGATAATATGATAGAACAGAATTTTATTTCTTGGTTTAATTAAATCAATCATTTAGCCCAATTTCATACTATTTCATTTGCTTTATAAATTAATTTGCAGATTGATTGCAGAATAGTTTTTGTCCCTCCCCTTTCATGTGTCATTAATAATGACATAACATTTAGAAGGAACTGCAGAAGCCAGGCTTATACATTGAAATAATTCATCTGAAAAATCAATAGGTGGATGACAAAGTCATCTGTTTTCATTAAGCTACATTTTGTTCCCTAAAAAAGTTAACAATTGATTTGCTGCTTCCTCCTAGTAAATTCATTAGCAGACAAGGAAAGATTATGGTTCTTCCAGCCAAATATTTCCAAATGAATTATTTTTTTTCTATAGTGGATTATATTCCTGCCAATAAATGCAAATTCATTGATAAAGATTTTGTTGCAGTGAGAGTGTATTCTGGCTCTTACTCTGATAGCTAATCCAGTACTATGTGATACATACTTGGCTGATCTAAAAATGAATAGTCTGATTCTATAATCTGTAACAAAGACAATTATAATTACAAAGTAATACTTGTAAGAAAGCTTAGAATATGTAAAATCACTGCAGCAATTCATTTGTTGCGTAAACATTGGTTCCTGTTTGTAGAATTGATTTCATTCTAGTAGGATAACATAAAGGCTCTGGCAGTAACCTGCCAAAGTTGCTGTGTTTTTGTCAGGTTCCAAAACTCAAGAAAAACATGCAGTTACTTTTAACAGTTTCCTGTATTGTTCCTCACATATAGGCAGAACTTTTGGCAACCAGCTACTTGCTTCATTAAAAATAAAAGAGAGCTTCTAAGGAGGAGCTGCCTTGACCCTCTTTCTCTCAACCAAACTGTCTAAACTTCACTGTCTCTTGGTTCTCTGGAATGCAGCCCCTCCCTCTTGGGAATCCAGGCTCCATTTCACCACAGTTTTGCATCATGGTGCATAAAAACTTTAAAATGTGCCTACAAAATACTAGCAATGTGGCAACACCAAAAAATTTTTTTTCTTGAAATATTTGTATTACATGATTTTCAACATTATAATGGAAATAAAAACAAGGTATTTATTTCCCTGAAAATGTATAAATGAATATTTTAATTGATAAGCTGCTGTTATATTTTCAAACACTAGGCACTTTTCATGGTGTTTTTTTTAATTGTCTTTGTTGTATGAATTCCCTGCTCTTTTTACATTACACATTGGTAGGAACTGGATAAGACTCAGGATGAATTACTGAAGCATCAGGCTAGCATTAGTGAACTCAAGCGCAATTTTATGGAATCCACTCCTGAGCCACGCCCCAATGAATGGGAAAAACGGCGTATCACACCTCTAACTCTACAGGCACAAGGGGTATGTCATTAAGACCCTTGTCAGCATTCTGTAATAAACAATATGTATTATTTCATATTAATAAGAAAAATAAGACCTGTCTCTTCACTGCTAATGTGAAATTTATTTGCAGCTAATATTTATTAACTTTGTGTGCATGTTTTGCTTTGTTTACAAGTTGTAAGGAACCCAGAGTTAAAGATATTACCCATTTTGAAATCATAGCTCATTAGAGTAACATTTAATAGTGCACTTCTAATCATATTCAAAAAACATAAGTAGCTTTGTTGGTTTACCTTTTGCAGTAAATGACATGATACAGTCTTATCAGAAAAAAGGAAAGTTGAGAATCATCATTTACAGCATCTTGTCTCCATGTCACAAACTAATATGTTTAAGATTGCTGAAGGATGCAATGTATTCAGAGCATCAGGGATTTATAATATTAGAAGATCCTGAAGCATAACAGCATTAAAGATGTCTATAGAACTTTAGTATAATGCCTTCACTATTCAGTTAGGGATCATAGTTAAAAATTGTGTAGAAAGGGATACCAACTTAGAGGGGTACTTTGAAGTAAGTATATCCCTTTAATGAGTTGGCATTTAGAGATTCTTGTTGGAGATTGCTGCCAACTTGACAATGGATTAGTGGAATCTGAATTTTGAGCCAAATGTTTTATAGTACTTTTCTAATACAGTTTTAATTTGTATGAACATTGCAATCCTGAAATTGTTGACTTTGGGGTTATCTTCTATTTTGACCAGGACTTCATTAAGATAGAGATAGATATAGGTATAATAGTCTCTTTGTCATTTTTCTGTAAGCTATATTAGTGCAATGCTACAGATTTATAAAATAAATTTGATGTATTTGTATAGTATAAATTACATCTTATACATAGTAAGATTAATCATATCTTGAATATTCTGGGGAAAGTAGCATGTCTCTTCTCATGTAAGACAGCATATCAGTTTTTTTAGCTAATTCTGAAGACATTGTTTTCAGCGTTGTGCCGTCATTTTCTGAATTTTCTTGTCTGACATTTCTGTGGGTTTTGAATACAAAAGTTGCATACATTTCAATGCCTAGGTTTGTGAGAGATACTGTCTCATGGTTTGACACTTAAAGCTATTTGACGCTCTTCTTCCTCATTGATTTGGAAAAAATACAATTTTCCCACAATGAGTGTATACTAAGAGCAATGGGAATATGTCTTCAATGGAACAGGAATAGACTTAAAGGGTCTATTGGTTGACAGAACAGCACCAAAAATGGTAAATGAGGCTGCCTACAAACTTATCCTTTATTCCTATGCTTCCAAGTATTTGGGACCCTGTTATCTGTTGTTATTCCTGTACTTAATTGTTCACTGTCTGTCTTTTTCTCTCTCTAGCAGATAGCAATTTCCAAAGTAGATATTCAACTTAAACTTTAACAAGCTATCCCTAGCACAGTGACAGTTCTTTTAAGTTTGAAGAATACTTGTTTCCTCCCCAAACACAGAGTACTTAATGAACTATCTTTGGTATTTTGAACAGGATTTTCATCCACTATTGCCTAGCACAGCATATGTGATAGAATATATGTGATGGAATAATTTTGTAAAAATTGCATAACTTTCACTAATCTGGATTTCCTTAACAGTAATGTTCTATGTTTCTTCATTTGGGTATATACCAAATTACTCAGCAGAAAATGATTATACCCTGTTTCCTCGAAAGTAAGACATCCTCCGAAAATAAGGCCTACTTACAGTTTTGCCTCTCACTGAAATATAAGGCATCCCCCGAAAATAAGACCTCCCCAATAATAAGGCCCCGAACCTCCAGTTATGGGCGGCCTTGGTGGAAAAATGAGACATCCCCTGAAAATAAGACCTAGTGCATCTTTGGGTGGAAAAATTAATATAAGACAGTGTCTTATTTTCGGGGAAACACGGTAATATTCTGCAAAATTTCCTATCCTTACTCCAAGACTGAACTTTACTTATCCTGTGGAGTATCAAATCATTCTGATTTGCGCCTTTTCTCCTGATAAAAACATAGTTCCAAACTCTTGCAAACATAATTATGCAAAAGAGCCAAAGACAAACAAGATTGCCTATGTCTCTGTAATATGCATATGCCGGTTGCAAAATGGCCAACATAATTTGGGACTGAAAGTCTTTACTTCAGTTGTTACCTTTATGAAACAGAAGTGGTTGAATAGATGTAAATAAAGATGATTCTCCCCCCCTCCATTCTTGTATTAAGAGCAGATGCATCGAGAACAATTAACGTGTGAAGTGTGCTTACAGCTATGGCTGTTGGAAGCAGCTATGTCTTGAGGCTGGCTGTGACTCTAGAAGCTTCTTGCTTCTAACCCTAGCTGCAGAAATAAAATAAAGCAACAGCTTTATGACTCAGCCATAGTGTGTTCTTCCAGTGGCTGATAACAAATGCTTAGATGATTTATTTTAGAGGGCATCTAATCAACCTGAATATTAATAAATAAAACGAATGCAAGGAGAATATGGGAAATGGGACCAAGGCAGGAAGCGACTGCATAGTTGTAGATTCTGGCTGCCCTTGCTACTAAGAGCTGGCTCTAAAAGAAGGCTGACTTTACTGCAGATGGATGCTTAATGTTGGAGCAGGAGGGGAAGAAAGGACTAACTCTTGCCTGTGCTCCCTCTAACCCTGGCATGCCTCTCTCTGGCTGGGCTCTTTGTTCCAGAACATGCATAGGCAACTGGATCTCCTGGTGGCCGCTTGTGCAGTTGGTGTTGGATGTTGCTTCGGGGCCCCTCTTGGAGGCAAGTGCATTCCTATGTTTATACAACATGCCGATGCTCCAGACTGAGGATATTTCTGGAAGGAAAGATGTGTCTTCTTTGTAATCGATATAAAAACTCTTAAGGCGCAATGGTGCAGCTTTTTTGTCTCGTGTAACCTTGCAGGGAAACGGAAAAAAGCTGAATGAGCATCCTGTGGAAATCCACAAGAAGTAAAGGTGGTGCAAGGAGATGGCATGAGATGAACAACCCAGAAATTATTTTCATGGCAGTTACATTTAACGTCTGTTTTCCAGATCATGTTCTTCTATGTTTTAGGCAGCGGGGAAAATCACTATTCCCATTATTGCCACCCATTATTGCCACCCATAAAATGTGTTACTATGTATGCATATATACTGTAGGCTATTTTTCTTTTCAACCTTTACTTTAAAGTTGCCAAGTCAGGGGCTGAAAATATTTTGTTTTTACAAGCCAGTTGATAACAAGTATGGTTACAACAATGATAAAATAATACTTTGGATTAAAGACCTTAAGAGATTTTGTTGTTGTTCAAGAAAGATAATTTTATCCATAGGCGGTAGGGAGACGATGATTCTTGGTATGAGATTAAGGATCTTAGAAATACACAAGTCATTTTACAAAGATGAAATATTAGGTGGGAGAGAAACGGGCTGCGATTTCAGTCTGGCAGCTTTTTTTCCAGAGCCAAATAAATGTAAATATTACGAGTGCCTGCTTTGGGGCAATGGCATGTTTGTTTAATGCTGGTTTTATTGTTTGTTTGTTTGCTTGCTTTGCTGTTTCTGTGAGCTGCCAAGAGTTTAGAGTACAAAAGATGGGTAATCTTAGAAGTCTTTTAAATAAACAAATATCCCATATTAGTCACTGAAGAAACAGTTGAGTTCATAAGCTAACTATAGCAGATTCTTTATCAAGTTGTCAAGAGCACTAAATTGGATGGCATCATGATTCTCTATTTTTCTTCCCTTGTATCAAACCAAATTTTCAATATATTCAGTGAGTCTGAGTCTTGCAGTCAATGCTCACTCACCCCTATGGTTATACCAGCCATGGTAGATCATTATTTTCTGAAGTGACAAATAGATAAAAAGACAAAGTTGCCTTTTGCAACTTTACCAAACTTAATTTGAAAATGTATACTTGAATGGATAGCAATAGCAATAGCACTTCGACTTATATACTGCTCCATAGTGCTTTACAGCACTCCCTGAGCCGTTTACAGAGTCAGCTTATTGCCCCCTCCAGCAATATGGGTCCTCATGTTATCAATCTCTGAAGGATGGAAGGCTGAGTCAACCTTGAGCCTGTCAGGGTTGAATTCCAGGATGTGGGCAGAGTTAGTTACTGCATTCTAACCACTGTACACTGGCTCCTTAAATTTTTTTAAAGGGTGAACTTGCTGATAAAGTTAATAAAAGTAATGCTCTTTGCTGTTGTTTTTCTCTCTTAATTCTCTAAATTAAACAGAATGTGCTTGGTAATGTTGAAATAAGGCCTGTATTACAGACATGAATTTGAAGTGCCTGTGCAAATTTGAATGAGAGCTCTTTAGTGGATAGAATTCAGCATTGATAATAATCCTACTTATATAGTGATGGATCGCTTGGATTACCAAACGTATTGTGGTGGCTTCACCAATTCTCTTCCTGAATTATCTGCTTCTCTGTAGAGAGGGCTTGTAGCTTTGTTTCTTCCTTCTTATTTTTTGCCATCTGTGTATAGCAGTAAATCATACGATTTCAGTGTTTCAGACAGATAATATTGTCTTTATGGCACATCCATGAATTCCAAATGGAATTGTTACTACTGTGGTAATTATAATCTTTAATAAAATTACTTTTTAAAAAAAGAATTCCAAATGGAATAGTTTCTAAAGTGGCGTTTCCCTCGTGAGAACATCCATCAGACAAGAGAGAAAACTGATGGATGCAAGTTCTCATGCACAGTAGACTGTTCATTGTGATTAGACTTTTAACAATTTTTTTTGCAAAGGCTTTACTGCAGTGAAGCTCATTCTAAGTTACTGAAGTCGTTCACAAGTACTACTACTGTAAATGGGAGAAAGCAGCATTCCCATTTTGTAGCACATTCTTCAGGTATGGATATTCACAGGCAAAAGCCTGTCCATGAAGAATGCATCCAAACTGCTGAACTTTCAAACTGAAATTTTATGATGTGTGAAGTAATTGATGACATAGACATCTTAACCATCAACTGTTGATATACAACATACTTTCTGATGTTTAAAAAATTATTGAATCTGAAAAGCTGAAAGTATTCTGTTTCTCTAAGAGTTGTGCATTCAGATACAATGCCCCAAATTTCTTGCACAGATGTTTTGGAACTCGTCTGGGCCAGAGTGACATAAAACAGAAATAATGACATATACAGAATATGTCCAAATGTGTCCCAAGATGTGCTACAGAACATCAACTGATTGGCTTGTAATATTAACTTCCAATCCTCTCACTCCTCTTCTTTCCTGTTCCCCCCCCCTCTCTCTGTCTCATCTCTTCCACTAGTAGCAGCCATATTATTACACAGATGTCCTGACTGTGGGATGTGCAGTGGGGGTTGGCTGCTGTTTCGGGACACCACTTGGAGGCAAGTGGCTGTTTGCTTTTGTCTGAATTTCCCCAGACACGTCACATCTTCTCTCATGCGTTATGTTTTAACCTCCATTTATAAAAGCCCTTAATTATGAATAATAATATCATTTACTTTATATTGATGTCACTTCCTTTCCAGGATCCTATTGGTCATCATTTTCCATCCAGTTAAAAAAAAACCTCCATTTATTTTTAGAACCTTAGCAGTATGAAGATTAGTGTTCATTCATGGCATTTTCTCATGCTGCTCCAGTACATGCTTCACTGAGAACTATGTAGACAAGGTCAATGCGATGGTTTGAGAAGCACCTTGTCACTAGAATAGCGGATAGTGATGTCACATTGGATTGACAGTGGCAGCTTCTATTCCACAAAAACAAAGGCTTTCAACATTTATTCCAGATAACCCTGAAATTCTTTGGATTTTTTTCAGTAAGAAAATGAATTTTACAATCAACTTCAATTGATGTAAGGAATCAATTAGATTTTGTCGTCCCATCCAAAACTTCTTGTGAAGTGAACCTAATATACAATCCAGCATCAAAGGGTTTTTCAGCAGATAACGTTCTCCTGTTGGTAGAAAGTTGGGAAACTAGTGAATTAACTAACGTAAAGGATGACGTGGGAAAATTTAGTCTTGCATGCAGCTATTCCTAGGTGACCTTAATTCTAACTTTAAAAGCAAAACAAAAATCTTTTCCAAAATGAAAATAAATTAAAAGTAAAAATCTCATCTTCATGCTCATTTATCGCTGTAACCTCTCTCTTTTGCAAAGCCTATTTGGGTGGGGGGTGATGGCTACGGGAAATAGTATTTGCATGCATTCTGTGTGCGCAGACTGTCCTGTGCTGATGAGAATTTTTATCTGCTCTACAGGTGTCCTCTTTAGCATTGAAGTCACTTCCACCTATTTTGCAGTCCGTAACTACTGGCGTGGATTCTTTGCAGCCACGTTCAGTGCCTTTGTTTTCCGCGTCTTTGCTGTGTGGAACAAGGATGCAAGTAAGATCAGAAGACGCATCTCTCCACCTCTCTTGCAGCGGTTGCTCCCTCCCACAATTGGCTTTACACACAACTCCTGCAAGTTTGTGGGGATCGTGGTTAGGGGAGTGTCTGTATCAGGTGGAAAGGGTTTTAGTAACAGCAGAGCCATTTTTAACAAAGTGGTAACAAGGCTGAATTATTTCATTCGTATGATTTTATTTTTTTTTACACTGAAGTTCTTAAAACTTAAATTATGGTAATAGAGAGGCTTCTGAGGATGTTCTCAGACTTTTTCATTGTTTGGGTGCTGAGGGTCTATCTTCACGTTCTTTTTTCTTACCTGGTTACCCTGGTGTCTTTTCTCTCCATCCACACCTCACAGTCACCATCACAGCCCTCTTCAGAACAAATTTTCGCATGGATTTTCCCTTTGATCTACAGGAGCTGCCGGCGTTTGCTGTAATAGGGTAAGCCCACTGGAGCACACCAAATTGCAGTGGGTGGGTGGGTGCGAGAGTGAAGAAAGGTGTAAGTCATATTGACAGTTCTCAATATGAGACAGAGTTAAATTAGAAGATTCCATGCTAGGAAAAAGGTAATATCTCTTTTGAGTCATACTCAACTCCTAAGGGAATTTCATAGAAACGTTCGTGTAGTTTCTTGGGAACAGTATAGAAGTGGTTGGTCATTGCCCTCTTCCCAATGCAATTCCAACTCTTCTCACATCTGTATTTCAAGCTGCCTGATATTAGCACAGTTGAGAGAAGGAACTCAGTTTTGTTTTTCACGATTGAAGGCAAATCGTCCCAGGATAATGTTGCAGGATTCAATCTGGGTTGGTCACCAGAGCCTCTGGTTGACACGCAAGACCACGCTTGGAATACTGCATCCAGTTTTGGTCACCACGATATAAAAAAGATGTTGAGACTCTGGAAAGAGTGTAAAGAAGAGCAATTAAGATGATTAGAGGGCTGGAGGCTAAAACATATGAAGAATGGTTGAAGTAATTAAATATGGTCAGTTTAGTGAAAAGAAGGGCTAGGGGTGACATGATAGCAGTGTTCCAATATTTGAGGGGCTGTCACAAAGAATAGGCTGAGGTGTCAACTTATTTTCCAAAGCATCAGAAAGCAAAACAAGAAACAATGAATGGAAACTAACCAAGGAGAGGAGCAACCTAAAACTAAGGAGACATTTACTGACAGAGAGAACAATTAACCAGTGGAAGGGCTTGCCTTCAGAAGTTGTGGTTGCTCCATCACTGGAGGCTTTTAAGAAGAGACTAGACTAGGATCTCCTGCTTAAGCA